>CM077450.1:22411370-22668870 GCA_039654765.1 Mylopharyngodon piceus | reverse complement strand
ATGGGTCATTTTTATGAATTCCACCTGAAGATCACCTTTGCCAATAATGTCTCCGCTTTGAGAAACAGCCTCATTCTCTTTTCTGGGCAAAAGGGACAAGGTGAGTCAAAATGGGAATATTGCTTATATTTGTTACTCCATTTCTCTTTATTTACTTTGATTTCAGTGCATCCCTCAGTGCTTTCAATAGGATGCTGTATATACTGGTGTATGACAAATAAGAGCTGGAGTCATAGCAGTTTGGCTGTAAACTTTTCCCTCACACAGCTGAGGTCATGTTAGAGGAAGTGAGGTTTGGAAATAGTATCACTCAACTAGGAGATATTAATGGAGCAGCTCCTGTAAAATGTGCTGTAAATGTAAGTCCAGGGCCCAACAGCAGAGACAATTTATCTGTGCACAAAACGGGGCGATGATTTTTATTATCTGGCATAAGGGAAAGATCTGTTATATATGAGGTTTCTAAAGATTCTCAGATGATAGAGAAGAAATTTGACCACGGAATTTAAAAAAGACTGTAAAGATAGTAAATAGTTTGTTATATAATAATTATAAAAATGTTGGACTTGTTTACCAGTAAAATATTTAAACATCTTTAAATGACAAATAATTAATAATGAATAATTTTGTAATTAATAATTATTATAAAATAATTATATATAAAAAAGTCTTGTTTACCAGTAAAAAAGTTAAATATTTTTAATTTTTAAATTACTTGAGAATGTAAATATTATAGAGATTATTGAGAGTAATGTTCAGAAAATAATGTATTTTATTTTTTTAGTTTTAAGCAAAAATCTTATAAAAATACAACCTGAATTCCGGAAAAGTTGGGACATTTTTTAAATTTGAATAAAATGAAAACTAAAAGACTTTCAAATCACATAAGCCAATATTTTATTCATAATAGAACATAGATAACATAACAAATGTATAAAACTGAGAAATTTTACAATTTTATGCACAAAATGAGCTCATTTCAAATCTGATGCCTGCTACAGGTCTCAAAATAGTTGGGACGGGGGCATGTTTACCATGGTGTAGCATCTCCTCTTCTTTTCAAAACAGTTTGAAGACGTCTGGGCATCGAGGTTATGAGTTTCTGGAGTTTTGGTGTTGGAATTTGGTCCCATTCTTGCCTGAAATAGGTTTCCAGCTGCTGAAGAGTTTGTGGTCGTCTTTGATGTATTTTTCGTTAAATGATGTGTCAAATGTTCTCTATAGGTGAAAGATCTGGACTGCAGGCAGGCCAATTCAGCACCCGGACTCTTCTACGACGAAGCCATGCTGTTGTAATAGCTGCAGTATGTGGTTTTGTATTGTCCTGCTGTAATACACAAGGCCTTCCCTGAAATAGACGTCGTCTAGAAACCTTTATATATCTTTCAGCATTCAAAGTGCCTTCCAAAACATGCAAGCTGCCCATACCGTATGCACTTATGCACCCCCATACCATCAGAGATGCTGGCTTTTGAACTGAACGCTGATAACACGCTGGAAGGTCTCCCCCCTCTTTAGCCCGGAGGACACGGCGTCCGTGATTTCCAACAAGAATGTCAAATTTGGACTCGTCTGACCATAGAACACTTTTCCACTTTGAAAGAGTCCATTTTAATGAGCCTTGGCAAACAGGACACAACGGCGCTTCTGGACCATGTTCATATATGGCTTCCTTTTTGCATGATAGAGCTTTAGTTGGCATCTGCAGATGGCACGGATGTGTTTACCGACAGTGGTTTCTGGAAGTATTCCTGGGCCCATTTAGTAATGTCATTGACACAATCATGCCGATGAGTGATGCAGTGTCGTCTGAGGGCCCGAAGACCACGGGCATCCAATAAAGGTCTTCGGCCTTGCCCCTTCCGCACAGAGATTTCTCCAGTTTCTCTGAATCTTTTGATGATGTTATGCACTGTAGATGATGAGATTTGCAAAGCCTTTGCAATTAACGTTGAGGAACATTGTTTTCCACAATCTTTTTATTCACTCTTTCACAGCTCTGCCCATCTTTACTTCTGAGAGACTCTGCCTCTCTAAGGGTGCTTTCACATTAGCACTTTTGGTGCGCACCTGGGTTCGATTGACGTCAGAGTTCGGTATGTTTGGATGATGTGAACACTGTCTTCTGAACTCGGGTGCGCACCCGTGAACCGTACCTGAGTCCGCTTAAAAAGGGTGGTCTGGGGTGCGGTTCAAGTTGCGGAAGTGAACCAGTATTAATGCCGTATTATTTGATTCAAAAAAAAGTGTGTTTGTGTGTGTTTCACTCACTTTCCCAATGAGCGTGACTGATGTGCTGCAAGCAGAGAGCTGTAGTGTCATTTCTGCTCGCCTTCAGCATTCTACATTCGCGGCAGATAGACGCAAGTGCCGTTATGAACAAAACCAACGGTTCAAAAACAAAAATATAAAAGTGAGGAGAGCAACGTTATGCATTTTGCCGCCTTCTCCTGCGCCGTCGTTACTAAGCAATGGAGTAAACAGCTGCTGGTTTGATGACGCAAACGAACCCAAATAATATAATGTGAACACAGTCCAGTTGGGGCAGGGGGAGGGGGGGAGCAATCGAACTCTGGTTCGGTCCAGGCAATCGAACCAAGTGTGAAAGCACCCTAAGACATCCCTTTTATAGCTAATCATGTTACAGACTTGATATCAATTAACTTAATTAGTTGCTAGATGTTCTCCAGCTGAATCTTTTCAAAATTTCTTGTCAACAAAATTCATTTGTTGCCCCCGTGCCAACTTTTTTGAGACCTGTAGCAGGCATCAAATTTGAAATGAGCTCATTTAGTGGATAAAAGTGTAAAATTTCTCCATTTAAACATTTGTTGTGTTATCTATGTTCTCTTGTGAATAAAATATTGGCTCATGTGATTTGAAAGTCTTTTAGTTTTCATTTTATTCAAATTTAAAAAAAAACGTCCCAACTTTGTATATATCTTAAATAACTTATGAAGTATCTTTAATATCTTAATTTGAAATATTGACAAATATTGGATATTGTTTCTTGAAAACGACACAAATACTGATTAGGAAAATGATTTTCTGCAGAGTGACACATGCCTTCTTTCTAAATGTAGAAATTTAGGTAATACTTCATTTCAATAGTCCACTTTAGGCATTCTACTAACTATAAGTAACTTTGCAACTACATGTCAATTAACTCTCATTAGAGTATTAATTGACTGTCTGCTTAATATCTGCTAACACTTTATTTTGATGATCGCCCAACAGACATTCTACTGACAAGTAACTTTGCAAGTACATGTCAACTTATTCTACTAACTCGAACCAAAAAATAACAGTCTACTAATACTCTAATGAGAGTTAGTTGACATGTAGTTGCAAAATTACTTATAGTTATTAGAATGTCTATAATGGACTATCAAAATAAAGTGTAACCAAAATTTATATCCATAACAAAAACCAACAAATCACATTCCTGTTGAAAGTGCCATTAAGAAGACTTGTCGTTTTGAGAGACACAGCATCTCGGTCAAGTTTCCTCATGCCTTGAGCTTCTCTGCCACCATCGGCAATTTATTTTAAGGTCAGTTTCGGTGGCTGCTAACTGACACGTCACTGCTACGAACATGTTTAATCAAAAGACAGGCAGCTGAATAAAAGAGTAAGGGGGGTATGAATCTTCCTCAGTTCAGCGAGTGTCTCCCGGGATTATAGTTTAGGATGATTCATCGAGGGAAAGAGAGAAGAGGACAGCACTGTGAATAATGAAGCAATTGTCAAGGGAGCCGTGCAGCACAGTGGAGAACAAAATCAAAAAGAAGGAATCGGAGAGGATGAGAAGGCAACTGTTCACCTGATAATTGGCCAGATAAATTGGAGCGTTAGATCCATCAGCTCAAAAGAAAAATAAATGACATTTTAGAGATGGTCGGCTTGACCTGAACCACTAGTGAAAATACTTCAATTTGACATACTTTTCTAATTTATTACTTTTTGCATAATAATTGAGTGACCTCATCAAAATTAGAGATTCATTTTTCCTCATCACTTTTCTTTGTGTTGCATTAAAAAATGAAAGATTTCCAATATGGTCTCAGATTTTTGGACCCCACTGCATGTGCTAATTGGATTGTATGTGTGTTATTGTTTCTATGAAGGCATCAGTGGAGACGACTTCTTCGCACTGGGGGTGCGGAACGGCAGGATTGTTCATAAGTATAATCTTGGCTCGGGTTTGGCAACAATTATCAGCGAGCGCCTGAATCCCAGGATCAACATTCACACAGTACACTTTGGAAGATATCTGAAAAACGGATGGCTGAAGGTGTGTTTTATATTTGCAGGAATATAACAAACTTTTGAATGAAAGTTATTTCTGGGCTCTTTACTTTTATATACACTACCATTCAAAAGTTTGGGGTCAGTAAGATTTTCTTTTTTCTTTTCTTTTTTTTTGAAAGAAATTACCTTATATCCAGCAAGGATGCTTTAAATTGATCGAAAGTGAGAGTAAAGACATTTATAATGTTATAAAAGATTTCTATTTCAAATAAAAGCTGTTCTTTTGAACTGTTCATCAAAGAATCCTAAAATATGTCACAGTTTTCATAAAAATATTAAGCGGAACAACTGTTTTCAACATTAATAATAGTAAGAATTGTTTCTTGAGCACCAAATTGGCATTATTAGAATGATTTCTGAAGGATCATGTGACACTGAAGACTGGAGTAAAATTCAACTTTGCAATCACAGGAATAGATTACATTTTAAAATACACCGATCAAACATAACATTATGACCACTGACAGGTGAAATAAATAACACTCATTATCTCTTCATCACAGCACCTGTTAGTGGGTGGGATATATTAGGCAGCTAGTGAACATTTTGTCCTCAAAGTTAATGTGTTAGAAGCAGGAAAAATGGGCAAGCGTAAGGATTTGAGCGAGTTCGCCACATTGTGATGGCTAGACGACTGGGTCAGAGCATCTCCAAAACTGCAGCTCTTGCCTTGATATTTGTTATATCTCTAAGAATGATGGAAAAAAAAAGAAGGGGAAAAAATGATGTGGAATGTAAATTAAAAGTGTTTTCCTGTTCTGAGCCACTTTTGACTCTCTCTTTTTGACCATGCTGACATCATGTTGGTGTTTTCTGAACAGGTTGATGGGCAGAAGAGGAGGGCAGGTACATCCACTGGACCGCTGGTGGGCCTGAACACCTTCAGTCAACTTTATGTGGGTGGATATGAAGAATACACACCTGAGCTATTGCCTGCGGGCTCACGTTTCCAGAACAGCTTTCAAGGTACTGTGTTTTTTCCTGTTTTATTATTATTATCGTCTTGTTTGATGTCTTGATTCATATTGTCAGTGATGAAATCAGTCTTTCTTTTTTTGGATCATCTGTTTCGTGATGTGTCTGCAGATCTGATGAGACTCTTAACCTTGTGTGCAATATGTGTGCAACCACCCATCACAAAGCTTTATTACAACAGACATTTTAAATGTAAACAAAATATGGCGTTTGCAGGTTGGTGTTATCATTCTGAGGGAATTGCTTGTAAAATGTAATATCTTTTGATCAGTTAAAAGTTTATTTTAAAACAAATAGTAGTATGGGAATTGCCTTCAAAAGCTTTTAAACCATTTAAAAGTATAGTTTTGTAAAGAAATTCACATAATCACCAATCTACAAAATTAATTTTACAATGTTTATAGATATGCGTTTAGATAAAAAGGTTGTTAGGATTTCAAATTCAGTCGTGTGTCCAAACTTTTCACTGGTACTATAATTTTTATCTTTAATCTCTGTACACAGCATTTCATCACAGCTGTGAATCATGCTGAAGAGAGTAGGATGAAATGGATCTTTTGTCTCAGGCTCTGGATGCTTACAGTCATGAAACGAGCAGAACAAATTTCTGTGGAAATTGTTCATAAAACTGCCCTACTCTAAAAAAAAAAAATAGCTGTAAAAAATGAAACAAATTTACACAGTAAAATACTGTTTTCAATTCAAACATAATATACCATAAAAACAATGCATTCTGGGCAATATTATTTGTAATTTTTGAGAAAGTAACCTATAGGCTACTTTCTCGAAAACGACAAATATTACCCAGAATGCATTTTCACGGTATATTACTTCTGTTATAATGCATTCTGTATATTACAGTGCATTCTGGGTAATATTATTTGTCGTTTTCGAGAAAATATAGGCTACTTTCTTGAAAACAACAATTAATATTACCCAGAATGCATTGTTTTTACGGTATATTACTGTGAAAATTTGTTTTGTTTTTTACAGCTATTTTTTAGAGTGAAAATTAATGCATTTCATGAGGAGTGGAAGCAAGGAATTGTTTATAAGATTGCGTCTGTCATTTAAGAAATGTTTAACCTGGTCATTGACCTCATTAAATTCTGTGCAACGATCTTAAAGGCACACTATGTAACTTTTTTTGTTCAAAATTTAAATAGAGTGATAACCAGTAGGATAACCATATTCAGTTACGCAGAGCTGAAGCACAACCAAAACAGTGTTCTTCTGCAAAATGCATGGTTTTGTTTTTTAACTGCTAGAGGGCCAAAAATTACATAGTGTACCTTTAAGCACAACATCATGAAAACATTTGAACTGATGACAAATGGGCCAAGATACGTCCTAACCACTGCATGTCTTGTCATTTAGTCGATGTTGTTTAAGAAATGCTCAGAATTCAATACAAGTCTTTCTCTATTACCGCATAACATAATTTCAACTCATCCCTCAGTTTGCAGTAATTCACTTACAATGGAAGTCTACTGGGCAAATAAAGTACAGTTTCACAACAGCTATCTTGGGGCCTCTTCAACCTCAAATTACATTGTTGAAACTGCTTGATTATGATTTTAAATGGTTATTGACTGAGTATTAGATTATCATATGAATTTAATACTCAGTTATGAAAATATGAACTGATCTCATGGAGCTTGAGGCAGTCCCTTTATATTCATACCACTCATCCGTATCTGCCACTCACTGGATATTTCATTTCATTTTTGCTATTTACTTGAAAAAGAACAACAATTTTTTTTTCTCATTTCAGCATCAAAGCTGAAACTCACAAATTTTTGTACCCGTTTCACCATGATGGTGCTTTCCAAAAATAATTACAAACATTGTGTCACGATATTTATTAGCTCAAAAGGGGAAATATTAATAATTAGTCATAACTCATTATGATTAATTATAAATATTTGAATCAGTTAATCAAATTAATTTAATGTAGCTGAATTAATATTACAATCAATTAATCTGTTCTCAGTATTGATCGTCTATCAACTCTTATAGAAAGGATATTTTCCGTGGCCACAGAAAAATATCGCTTTCTTAGCACGTAGCTGTGATCGAATTATCAGTGACATTAGTTTTATAAGCAGATCAGAATCAATTCGCAAGAGTGCGCACAAGTTTTTTTTTTTTAACTAAATCACAAACACATAACTAAACTAACAAACACACACATACATGCATACAGTTTACCAAGGGAAAGAGAGAGCTGAAGCAGAATACAGGAAAGCAAGAAGTTACAGCATTGTTTGAAATTCAGCAGATCGACAGCCTTGAGCAAACCTTCAGTTTAGTTTTAACAGGCCCTTCTTTAAAAGGGGTAAGGATACTTAATGTATCACATAATGAGACTAAGTTTGATACTTGCATGTCTCGCCCATTTGAATTAAAACTGCCCTGATGCAATTTGTGGAGGCTCCCGTTGAATCTTTGCTGATATTGTCTTGATGAAAGAGAACCAGTTGGATTCAGAGGATCTTTGGTGAATAGAACGTCTAGGCCGAAGCCTGGCACAAGCTTAGAGTTCCTTAGAAGTTCCTAGTACAGCATCATCTTCTCATCAGTGTTCTTCAGTAAAAGAAATGAAAGGGGGAAGAGACCGTGGTCTTGTGATCAGTGATTTTAAAGGGTGAAGATGTCACACCCTCTTGAGGTGTCTGAGCCAATAAGGAGTTTTCCCTTCAGAGGGAAGTTTTACGAGTCTTTGTTCTGTAGCAAGATATTAGCATAAGACATTGGATTGGATGTATGAGAGAAGAACCTTCTAGATTCTTATAATGCTAATGTGTCACAGAGTTAGAAACATGTAACATTAATTACCAAATAGGAAACGAAAGTTGGAGTCCATAGATACCAAACATGCTACCCATGTGATTTTAGGTAATTATAAATTTGCAACTCTGAAACATTAATACCAAAATAGTTCAAAAGAGAGAATTAATACATAGAATAAAGCCTATAAAAGGAAAGTCATGAGGTGGGAAAATTGGATACATGTTTCTCAAGTGGTTATATATAGAATATATAGGATTAAGAGGGTTTATTTGTCCTTCTCAGAAAGAATGAAGTCAGAGTCACTATCTTCTCTGCATATTCCTGACAGCAATAAAATAGGAAGAGGACACCTATTCTGTCTCTGTGTTGCAGTTGTGGGGGATGGAATTAACAGGACTTGTGAGAGAGTGAGTTTCTGGGTAATTCATTAAATATAATGAATAATTGTGTGTCTGATTGGTCCAGACGCTACAATTGTCAACACGTTATTGCTGTAGAGAGCCATGTGAAAAAAATAGATGCTATTATTAAATGAATTTCCAGTGATGGCACAAATGTTTCTTCTTGTTCTGAATATTACATTTACTAGTCTTTTAGGAAAAGGCTGAGGCATGCTGGGAAGTCCATTGGATGCCTCCAGAGCTGCTGAAAGCAATATTGTGCTTAGTATAAGATGAACACTACTGTACCTTGCGTTACTTGTTTGAAAAAGTAACTTAGATATTTTGTTGTAAATTGAAAAAGTAATGCTTTACTTTACTAGTTACTTGAAAAAGTAATCTGACTATGTAACTCAAGTTACTTGTTAATGCGTTACCACCAACACTGCTGCTCACCATGAATATGAGGGTGAGTAAATAATGATGAATTTTCTCTCTCTCTCTCTCTCTCTTTCTCTCTCTTTGATTTTAAAGGCTGCATTTTCGATTTGCTGTTTCGGACGAGACAAGATGGGAAGTTTCAACCTCCAGGAGGGCCAGAGGGCAGACCAGAGTCAGGACGTAATGTGGGGCAGTGTGGTGTTGATCCGTGCAACCTGGTCATCTGCCGGAACGGAGGCACCTGTGTGGACTCTGGATCCTCTGTGTAGTAAGACTTCCACTTTAGAACAAGCACCTGTTTGAGCCAACTTGTGTAAGTGAATGACTGACAAACATTATTAATCTTTTCTCTTTGGCCTTCCCCTCCAGCTGTCAGTGTGTGTTTGGATGGAAAGGTGCACTTTGCTCTGAGAAAGTGTCGTTCTGTGATGCCGAACACATCCCACCGCCCTCCTGCGCTCGCGGCTCCACCTGTGTGCCCCTTCCTGATGGATACACATGCCAGTGCCCCCTAGGCACTGCTGGACTCTTCTGCCAGCAAGGTTAGACAACAATCAATCTGACCTCCAGAGAGCTGCTAGAGGGTCTAAGGAAGGGTGCAGAGAAACATTGTGTAAAAAAGATAACAATAAAAAAAAAAGTAGTAAAAATGTAATATTTGCCAATTTTTAAGCTGTCTCATTTTGCTTTCTAAAGATTGGAGATTAATGACAGCTATTTTTATTCTATTGATAACTATAGTTTTATGTTTATTTTCATGTATACAGAACTCTAATTGTAGGTAGAAAAAAAATACACTCTTGTTAAAGGGTTAGTTCACTCAAAAATGAAAAATCTGTCATTAATTACTCACCCTCATGTCGTTCCACACCCGTAAGACCTTCGTTCATCTTCAGAACACAAATGAAGATCTTCTTAATGAAATCTGAGAGGTTTCTGTCCCTCCATTAACAGCCTACGCAACTACCAATTTCAAGTTCCAGAAAGGTAGTAAAGGCATCATAAAAGTAAACCATGTGACCCAAGTGGTGTAACCTCAGTTTTATGAAGTAATTTCGTTTGTGCAAAAATAAAAAAACATAATTTGCCAGTTTATTTGCAAAAATATTAATCTCTGGAACGACAAGAGGGTGAGTAATTAATGACAGAATTTTCATTTTTGGGTGAACTAACCCTTTAATATAAAGTAGAAAAAGTTTTGTAGAATATATTTTTGAAAGAAATCTATTATTCTCAACAAGGCTGAATTATTTGATCAAAAATACAGTAAAAACAGTAATATTGTGAAATATTACAAATTAAACCCTTTTCTATTTTGATATACTTTAAAATGTAAGTTATTTACTAAATTTTCAGCAGATATGCTGATTTGGTGCTCAAGAAACATTTCTTATTATCAACACTGAAATATTAATAATGTTTTTTTCAAGATTCTTTGATAAATAGAAAGTTCAAAAGAACAGCATTTATTTGAAAGAGAAATAGTTGTAATATTATAAATGTCTTTACTGTTACTTTTGTTCAATTTAATGTATCCTTGCTGAATAAAAGTATTAATTTTTTTCAAAGAAATCTTACTGACCCCAAATTTTTGAACGGTAGTGTGTGTGTATATAAATAAAATATATGAATATAAAATATATGTATTACAGTATAAAAGGATAGTTATACATGAAAATATATATTTGTATATAGCTTTATATTTTAGAGGGAAAAAAATAGATTGTAAAAGGGCACTGCGAAATAAGTTATGCCTTGAATATGTTAAGACATTTTTATTAAGATAATTAAAAATAAAGTTATTTTTTACCCATTATATTTCCTATAAAAATACTCCATGCTCAATTTATGGAAGTCACAAAATTATTTAAATGAGTTAATGAAAATTAAAACAGCAAATATTAGACTGTGCTTTCTGTTTTTTTATTTTTATTTCTTTTCCAGCTGTATCTATCAGTGATCCTTTCTTCAGTGGCAATCAGTCATCTTGGATGTCATTTCCTCCCATCAATATAAGGCACAGAACCCATCTTCAACTGCAGTTTCAAACACTTTCACCAGAGGGCATCCTGTTCTACACCGCACGGTACTTGAGCAGTCGGTCTGGTAAGGCAACATCTTGACTGCTTACATTATGCAAAATTAAAGCATTTAAGTGTATCTACTATACATATTAAAGTGGTTCATATGTTCAGAAACCAAATGTGAATAAAACAACAACAGAGATGATTACAGGAGTTTTGTGGTGAACAAAAGACTATGAATTAACATTATTCTCTACCCTCTCCCAAGGTGATTTCCTCAGCATATCCCTGTCAGCTGGATTTGTGCAGCTCCGCTATAATCTGGGAAACGAAACCATTGTATTACAGTCTCCAAAAGAGGTCGATGTGACTGGCATGAAGTGGCACACAGTCAAGGCTGGGAGAGAAGGCAACCGTGGCTTCCTCATTCTAGACGATGAAGCCGTGACCAGGAACTCTTCAGAGGGCACGAGCACTCTGGATGTTGGCACAAATATTTTCATTGGGGGTGTGTCTTTCCTGAACGCAGTGTCCCAGGATGTGACGGAGAAAGACCCGGTAGGGTTCACAGGCGGCATTCGAGAGGTCATAGTTAACGGGCATGACCTTGAGCTTACAGAGACAGGTGCGCTCGATGGAGTCAATGTTGGCGACTGGGACGGGACAGCGTGTGGGTATAAGGTTTGCATGAACAGTGGCTACTGCCATCCAGCGGGTCTTTCTTCATTCAGGTGTATTTGCCCCTCAACGTGGACCGGTTTACGGTGCCAACAGTCCGTTCACTGTGTCAACAGTCTTTGTCAACACGGTTCTCTCTGTGTCCATACGTCTGCTTCATATTCATGTATGTGTTCTTTGGGATGGATTGGGACTTATTGTGACCAAAAAGTTATATTGAGGACTATAAAGTTTATTGGAAACTCGTATTTGAAATACAAGGATCCAAAGTACAACTCTAGGAATTTGATGTACACTGAGGTTTCACTGAATTTTTCCACTTCAGCAGGGGACGGTTTGATTCTTTGGATGGGGAAAGCAGAAAGTGAAGATGATGACCATCTAGCAGTTGGGCTGCAGGATGGTTATCTGAAGGTTTCAGTCAATCTTGGTGAGAGAAATGCTGTTCCTCTTGTGTACCAACACACTTTCTGCTGTAATCACTGGAATTACCTGTCTATAACTCACAACCGAACTCTCATCCAGGTCTATGTGAATGAGGAAAGAGTCATTTTTGAAGACGTTGACCCCTTTGAACAGTATGTAGCAGTCAATTATGGAGGGGTGATTTATTTGGGCGGTTTTGAATTAAATAGAGATGTGGCGTCTGTTACATCTGGTGTATTCACTAAAGGGTTTGATGGGAGTATTAAAGATGTTTTCTTGTATCGGGACACCAGACAGCTGCAGTTTCATCAAACCAGTGAAGGTTTCAATGTCTATCAAGGTGATGAGTAGGAAAAATGATTGTGCTTATTGTTTCTGTCTCGATATTTGATTTTAGGTATTCACATCTAGAATAGAATATGCAATGAGTCTTATCAAATACACTAAATGACACAATCACAGTGCCAGTTTTCAAGAGGTGAAATCTGTTGTTTATCATTGGCGTGATAAAATGATGCTGTCACAGAGATGTCAGGTTGTAGAAGTGAACCTTTATATAATCCAAAAATACTTCAAAACACTCTCCATCTCAAAATCACCATGCATTTGTTGTTTGAATGAATGAAATGAAGAGATGAACACATGATAGCAGGACTGTTGCATATTTGTGCCTCTTATTGCAGGTCAGGTTGTTACATTATTTGTGATATGTGTCCAGCTTTGTTGTTTATGCCACAAAAGCCTGTTCACTTTGACTTGATCTACTTTGAATTAAAACAACATGAGTTTTTAAGGAGGTATTTCTTTTAAATAAATAATGTGGTGTACTTTCTAAGGTCTTTTTTTCCTTGCACATTAGTATTAAGTACTTGTAAAACATTTTACTGTCACTGTCAAAACATGCAACACTTTCCACAAACAAGGTACAAAATAGGACTTTAAAATTTCATTTTATTTCAGCAAAGAGCCTGAAGGTCAAACTAAAAGTTAGGGCCAGATTTACTAACAGCTCGCACCAGCGCAAACCCTCTTTTGGTGTTAAAAAACTACTGTCAGGATTTACTAAAAACATGCAGTGAAAAATTAGCGCTGAACAGGCGTGGACAGGGTTATCTTTACGGCTGATCTTATTGCATATGCATTTGTAGGAGTTTCCATTTCAGATGCTAAATTTATGGGAGGAGAGTATTTAAATGAATCACACAACATAATTTACTAAGGTTTGCGCTAGTCAATTTACTGGTATTTGCGCCATAATTTAACGCCCAAAAAAAATCTCATCTTAAACTAGATGCTAATATGCGCTGCTCTTGGTAGATTGCGTTGGTCATTATGGAAATTATCTGCTGCATCTGTGTTCTTTAATATGTGCGTCATCAGTAGATCACATGCAGAACTTTACTCTCCCATCGCCTCTTTTTTTGGAATTGCGCTAATGCTAATTTGCCGTTTAGTAAATCTGGCCCTTATTTTCTAAAAAAAAAAAAAAAATTGGGTTAGCCTTTTTTTGTTACCCTGATGTTAATCTGTGTGATTTTGTTTATAACAAATAAACAAAGAAAATTGTATAAATTGTATTGTGGTTTATGGTGGATACACTACTGTTCAAAGGTTTGGGGTCAGTAAGAAGTCTTTTTTAGAAATTGTAATCACAGATTCATTAGAATTATCAAAAGTGACACTAAAGACAGTTTCGTTTTAAATAAACGCTGTTCTCAACATTAAGACATTGTTTGCAACAATAAATGTTTCTTGATCACCAAATCAACATATTAGAATGATTTCTGAAGGATCATGTGACACTGAAGGCTGGAGTAATGATGCTGAAAATTCTGCTTTGCCATCACAAGAATAAATTACATTATACAATATATTAAATTAGAATATTCCTGTTTTTCTGTATTTTTTGAAAATCTTACCCCAAACTTTTGAACGTCAGTGTATATATATAAATAAATGGCATTTGTTCCTTTAATGGGACATCATTTTGTTTCTGGCAATCCTGCATTTACCCCAAAAGTAGTCTTTTATAATTGCTTTTTTGTTATTGTGAAATACAGTACCTTTTTCTGTGATCTCAGGTATTTTTAATTACAGTGCATGACAATAAAAAATGAGCGTTTAACAAAGACTTCCATTTCAGTCGCTTTACTAACAATAAAAACATTTTATTATGAACTGTACATAAACACAATGTGCTGAATATGCACATTTCTGTTGTGTGACAAGCCAAAATGTACAAAGAAATACTTGTCACCTGAAACATAGAAAATACTTAAGAAGCCAAATTTAGAAAAATTAAAACTGAAAAATAAAAAGTGAAGCAAAAGAAGCTGTTCTCATCAACCATGGGATGTTGTGTCTCATGGCACTTTGCGTACAACAGTAGTTTCATTTTCTTGACAACCAGCTGCTTGTGAAGACAATGTTAGTGGATACTTGAATAGCCACGTAGGGAAAATTTACATTTAAAAACAAACAAATATCTTTAAGATTTTGAAAAGAAATGGTACTAGCTGCTTTTCATACAAAAATCATTTTGCAACTTTATAAATAGTTTTCTTCTACTGTGTTACAGATTTAAGGAAGGTGGAGCGTTTTGATGCCAAGATCACGAACGCCTGTCTCTCGAGTCCCTCCTGTGTTTCTCATAATCAGAGTCCCGCCTGTGTTTGTCTCTGTCCCGGTAATGACTGCTGCTGCTGTGGTGCCGTTCTCTCGGTTTCTCGTACCTGTCCTCTTTCGAGCGGCGCTCTTTATGACTGTGACTTCTTTCCCTGTGTTTTTCCCGATCCCTGTCGTAGTGCTTGCTTTTGTGATGGTGTCTGTCATAGTGGTCTCTATCTCTACTGTCCTTCCTGTAGGTCTCTTCGGAGCGCCTGGACGGCTTGTCGCCCAGGTCACTGTAAGACTTCTCCGAACTCTTCTCGTCTTTGCTGAGGGGCGAAGAGGTTGGTAAGCTGGACTCGTACGTCAGAGAAGGTACAGGGATAGTTTGGGGAGGGACGGTTTGAGACCAAGGTGGAGTGAGCATGCGAGGATCGCTTTGAGGGAACATCTGAGGAGGCGGCGGACCAGGAGGAAATGGGAAAGGTGGAGGGACCTGTGGTTGAAGGGGTAAGAAAGGTGCAGGATTGGCTGGAGGAGGGTAATACTGGGGATCAGGTGGACCAGGATGATATGAATGAAAAATGGGTGGACTGTAAACTTTAGGGTTAAAAGAAGACGTCCTAGGCTGCTTGAGACCTTCGTTCTTCCCAATGGATGAGATTGTGGTGATGGCTTGGATGTCCTCTATAGCTTTGCACTCTTCAGAGGGTTGTGCAGATGGTTGCTGAGTAACTTTCTGCTGAGACTTTTCTGAATTACTTTCCGGCTGTTGCGGTTTTAACTCAGTAGGTTCAGCTGATGAAGACACTCTCTTTAAAATACCAAGAGGACATGTCTTCAAAGTCTTAGTGGGACTTGATACGGTTTCATTTTTGGGGACAGAGCAAGAAGCATCAGTAACAGAATCTTTCGATACAGCCGATGAAGTGGTTTCGCTTGTTTCTTGAGTAGCTGGTGTAGCTGTGCTGCCGGACTCGGTCTCCTCTTTGGGTTTAGCGGTTGCAAGAGAGGAAAGGAAATTCTCTGTTGAAACATCTGCAGGTTTGTCACTCAGAGAAAGTACGACTCCACTCTCTTTCTTTTCTGAGCTGGTCTCCAGACTCAAGCTGGATGGCACCTGTTCTGTTTTAACAGCTTTGGGGTCTTTTTTCTTGATAACGAAGCGGTCAAGTCGAGGAGCACTGGCTGTAGGTTTAGGATGGATTGCTGCATGATTTTCATTGTCGACTGTTGGAGTTTTGGACTCTGGTGTTGTAGAGTCACCCTTCACTTTGTCGCTTGAGGAAGATGCTGAGTTTCCGGGCAACTTTAGCACACCGGGAAGAAAGCGCAAAGAAACATTCTCTTCTGTCTCCGTATCCAATATCGGTTCTTCGACGACCGACTTAATTAAGTCTGCAGTGTCTTTTTTCCGCGTGCTCCCAGGACCGCTGTTAAAACTTCGCTCCACATCTTGAACCACAGGAGCTTTCTGTGGGTAGTCAACCTGAGATTTGCTTTCTGCCAAGAAACTTGGAGCTTCACTGACATCGCTTGGCAGGATTACCCCGAAGTCCCTTTTCAGTCTCTGGCGGATGACCAATCCAAGAAGAACATTCGGACGATTGGTCTCCAGTCCTACAATGTGGAGCATCATGATTAATATCAAAGATTTTGTTGCAAAAATAATCATACAGATCCTACAAATGAACCTGCAAAGAAAGTCTTACCTGGACCATCAAATGGAACAATCTGGTGGGGAATTTTTTCTGTGGAACCGAGAGGAATGAGATACATGTCTTTGACTTGTTTGCGGTTGTTGGCAACAACGCCGTATCTTCTACGGCTGCTAAAATAGGCGTACAACAAAGTGTATGAGATCTCATCTTCTTCTGTGTCGGGGGTGAAGCGAATAACACAAATTTCCTGGGGAATAAACATTTAAAAAAAAGTCACAAATAGCTCATTCAAATGGTCAAATCAAAGGATAAATCATTCCCACCTTTGTCCCAGAAGCACGGATTTTCTCTACATAGTCCCAGACTATTTGAGGGGAAATTCGTCCACCTACTTGGATGTTGTCCGGCAAATCCTGCAGACACAATTTGATATGCTTCAAATACAACAGTTCAAATGACTCGCACATTTAGGATGCATTTCAAAATGTCACTTACCTGTGTTAGGTGTTCCAGTATTCCAGAGACAGGATAAGCTTTTGTAAGAAACCTCGCCACAGCCGGCATATCAACATAGCCGCCCCACAGACTCTCCAGGTTGCTGAGGAAAGTAGCTGTATCTTCTTTGCTACTCAGACCATCTGACCTATTAAAGTAAATAAATCAAAAAGCAACAATTTCATAAATGTCATTTCAAGTCTTGTTTTCTAAACATGGGATTGCTTGAAAGTCATTTGCTTAAATCAGAAATCTTACCTGGATTCAGGCAAAAAGTTGAGAAGGCCTTCCTCCATGGCTCTTAAAGACAGATCGTCCATCAGTGCTGATGTAGGTGTAGTTGTGGAGTGCTGAGATTCGTCTGTCGCACTAGACTGCCTCCTCACAACTGTTGTAGCCACTTTTACCACCTTTGTAGCAGCTTCCTCTGTAGGTGGAGCCATGCGACCTTCACAGAAACATCCACAAAACGTTTAAAGAATCACTTCATGAACCTGAAGTTCATTGTATCATTAAAACATTATATAACTTAAAAATACTAATAACTACTAATTCTGAAGACATTTGCAACTTTGAGGTAAGAAGTTTATTTTTAACAAGGTTTAAAGGATTAGTTCACTTCAAAATTACACCATTTACTCACCCTCAAGCCATCCTAGCTTTCGGCCAAACTGCCATACGGATTCTACTTGCGTCTAAAATGTAACTTACACAACGTATAACGTAGGACGTCACGTAGTGCATCATGGCGTAGTGCAAGTTACGCTTCAGACGCAAGTAGAATCCGTAAGGCAGCTTGGCCGGAAGCTAATTATTTTACTTTATAACATGTTAAATATGGATATTTTTCTAACACAAACGCATCGCTTTGCTTCAAAAGGCCTTTATTAACCCCCCGGAGCCGTGTGGAGTACATTTATGATGTATGGATGCACTTTTTTTGAGCATCAAACTTGTGCCCCCCGTGCACTGCCATTATAAAGCTTGGAAGCATCAGGGTGATTATTAATATAACTCTGTGTTCGTCTGAAAGAAAAAAGTCATATATGGCTTAAGGGTGAGTAAATCATGGGGTAATTTTCATTTTAAAGTGAACCAATCCTTTAAATACTTCAACAATTAAGACTGTGCCTGTAAAAAGACACAAACACTTGTTCATTATACATGCAAAGGAGTTTCTTAATAGGCTTAATTTATCAGTTATGTTAGTATAGCAAAAAAGCTATACTAACATAAGTACACCTTTTTTATTTAGTATGATGTAGCCCCTTTAACTCTTCACAAGAAAAACTTTATTTTAATGGTTTTACCTGTGCAGATTTTGCAGTTGAGGTCAAATAGATGAGACTTGTGCAAATTGGTGGTATCTATAGATTTCTTGGGACTGTCTGCTTTAGTCTCAGGTGGTTTTTCTTCAGGCACTTCTGCAGCTTTCGGCACTGGCTCTGGCTGAAGATGCAGCAGGAAAATTTAGAAAGCAATTTTCTTTTTCCTTGTTGGAAAATATAACAAAGCTGCAAAGAATGGAGCATAAAATGTCCCAAATCTCACCTCAGCCTCTATCGCCTCTGGTGCCTTGGCAGGCTCCTGATTCTCAATTTCAATTTCCCCTTTATGGGTGATTTTAGTAATGGGGCGTCTCTCTACTTCTCTCTGTTCTTTCTCGATCATTTCAATTGTCTGCCAACAGAAAGATCAATAAGTCAACAATCAATATAAATCAACATAAAAATCTGACAATTAAATGACTTTTCTGATGAACAAATATATCCTGCTGAAAATACTCTGCATAGTTCACTTCACTCAGGAAGTTAAACACTTTGCAAATGCCATTTCATGCTGTCTACCAAAAATTAAATTGTGATATTTTGGAAATGCAACAGAGCTCTAATGTTTTACTAACATGTCGATTCTCTCTTTGTCTCCAAGCAGCCAGTTCCTTAGAGGCCAGCTCTTCTGCAGTCATACGCACCAAATCAGCAGGGGAAACTTCCCCCTTGAGTACTCGCTTGAATAACACCTGCAAAAGAACACTTCTTTTCATTAACACAGCATTAGATTTGGCTAGAAATGCTTGCTTTTCCTAGAAATTCTTTCAGTGAAAATAGGTTGCAGAAAAATCACTTACATTATTTTTTGCATCTTTCAGGTTGAAAGTCAAACTTCTGTATTTATTTTTGTATTTGCTGTCAACACCCTGAAAGAGAGCAAAAAGCTCCTTCTCTGTCCTTCTGGCCAACTCAGCAGGCTTGTCCAATGAAATCTTCAAGTCAGACTCCTTCAGTCTATAAGATAAGAGGATAAAGTTGGAACAACTTAACATTACACATGTAATATAAACAAGGGGTAGACAGTTCATCATGAAAAGCTATTGACTGACTTTACTGGCAGTCTACCAAAAATCACATTCACACACCGTTTCAAGAGAATCTCCTCCAGTGAGTCCCGAACACTTCGCCTAATTTGTCCAGTGGATGGTTTCTTTGAGCTTACATGAGATATTTTAACTTTCTTCGCCTCATGCTTCACATTTGGTCCTGAAAAAATTTAATCTCAAAATTATTATTGGTAACAATTAATAATGATACTTTAAAATTGATAATTATTCATTTAAAAAATATTTTTAAAAACTAACATTAAAGGATTAGTTCACTTTCAAATTAAAATTTCCTGATAATTTACTCACCCCCATGTCATCCAAGATGTTTGTCTTTCTTTTTTCAGTCGAAAAGAAATGAAGGTTTTTGATGAAAACATTCCAGAATTATTCTCCTTATAGTGGACTTCAATGGCCTCCAAACGGTTGAAGGTCAAAATTTCAGTTTCAGTGCAGCTTCAAAGGGCTCTAAGTGATCCCAGATGAGGAATAAGGGTCTTATCTAGCGAAACGATCGGTCATTTTCTAAAAAAAATAAATTATATACGTTTTAACTACAAATGCTCATCTTGAACTAGCTCTCTTCTTCTTCTCTATTAGAATTCCGGCAGTGTAGACGCTGCTAAGTGTATTACTGCCCTCCACATGTCAAAGTTTGAACTAATTGTTATATACAATATGCTAGTGCAAGTATATAACAATTAGTTCAAACTTTGACCTGTGGAGGGCAGTAATACAAGTGTAGATGCGTTTACCCTGCCGGAATTCTAATAGAGAAGAAGAGGGCTAGTTCAAGGCGAGCGTTCATGGTTAAAACGTATATAATTTATTTATTTTTTTAGAAAATGACAGATCGTTTCTCTAGATAAGACCCTTATTCCTCGTCTGGTATCGTTTAAAGCCTTTTGAAGCTGCACTGAAACTGTAATTTTGACCTTCAACTGTTTGGAGTCCACTGAAGCCCACTATAAGGAGAATAATCCTGGAATGTTTTCATCAAAAACCTTAATTTCTTTTCAACTGAAGAAAGAAAGACAAACATCTTGGATGACATGGGGGTGAGTAAATTATCAGGAAATTTTATTTTGAAAGTGGACTAATCCTTTAATAACTTTTTTTTTTTTTTTTTAATGTGTATAAAATATCCATACCCCTTGGCATTGAATCTTCTGAGGGTCGTCTTTCTCCGACCTCCTACATAAAACAAAAATAGTTTTAAAAAAAAAAAAAAACACACTACAATATAGTACAATGCCATATGAGCAAAACAAATTCAAGTGGCCATATCAGTGGTACTTGCAGATTTGTACATGAGTGTGTAACACACCTGTCCATGTGAACACACCTGTGAGGAACCGTTCACCTACAATGAGTGAAAAGCTAACTAACCCCTTTAAACCCACGTGTAAAAAAAATATAGAGAGGCAGATATACAAACCCTTTTAAAGAAAGCAGGTGGCTACCACACAAATCAAAAGCTAAATCAGAAAGGGCAGAACAAAATATGACTTTGTAAATCTGCCACAAGCAACCATCAAATATTTAAATGATCCAAAGAACAACTTGTTTTTTCTCTAGATTGATATAGGACAAATCATTTTCTCTATTTCTTCCAATTAAAGGGGTCATGTCATACATTTTTGTTAATTTTTTTCCCCTTGAGGTCCAATTATAATGTTTTTGAAGATTTTTTTTGTGCCAGAGTTTCCATTAGCACAAACTCAATTCCTTTAATTCCCTTTGGTTTATCTGATTTGAGGCAATGACACGCTATTGTTAATTTGACGACAGTTTCAGGCACAAATTCACAAGTTCTTATACGATTAAAAGGGAAGAGTAATTATACATTAATGTCTATACCAGGGGGGGTGAACGTCGGTCCTGGAGAGCCACAGTCCTGCAGAGTTTTGCTTTAACCCTAATCAAACACACCTGAACAAAGCTAATCATGGTCTTAAGGGTTACTAGAAAGCTACAGGCAGGTGAGTTTTTATCAGGGTTGGAGCTGAACTCTGCAGGAACGGTATTCACCACCCCTGGTCTATACTTTCATGCATGTCAATTACATAAGGCTTTATAAGTAAAAATAAAAGTAATTAAAGCTACTTACTTCATAAGTACTTCCTACAACTCTTGATTTTTATGATGACAAATGCATACATTTTTATTAACTACGCATGTAATCATAATGCTTTGCAGTCTAGTACTGGATGACTTGTTTCCTTACTTTTCGGAAGGGTCGTATTCCACCTGCGGTGACCGACTGCTGGGGTCTCTGTTTTTGTTTAGCAGATAACTTATCGTCTGACTGCTCTGTGGCCTGGGCAACGGTTTTCCCGTCCTCTTCAGCACAGCACTTCAAGCACACATACTCCTGGTCCTCCTTTTCCATCTGCTGAACTTTAGCCAGATCCAGACCCACACAATCCCCGTGAAACCAGTCATCGCAGCGGCCGCAGCCCACCATGAACCTATTCAAACAGACAGAGCTGATGAAACACAGGTCTGTCTGCAGCCCATCACTTTGAGCAAATACACACAGATCTAAAGTGAGGCTTTTTTCTTACTACCAATTTATAATTTAAATTTCAAAGAGGCATGCATTAATATTAAAATTCTGTCCGATACTGATAAGCCGATAATAGTTATTTTCTGATATTAAAACTCTATATTTTGTCTAAATATATACAACACTAAAATCAATTGTTTTAAAGTGCCCATTATGCTTTTTTTGAATATTACCTTTCATGCGGTATGTAATATAGCCGTTTGTGAATGTGAAAGATCTGCAAAGTTTTAAAGATCAAAGTGCACGACAAAAGAAAGAATCAATTCTGAACTGCTGAAACGAGTCGTCAGTCATTCCAGTCTTACTTCCTGCACGGACCTATGTAGGTTTGTAACAAATGTGCATAATGCCAGCCTATGGTCTTCATTGGCTGCCCGTGAATAATGTCTACTCTGACCTGCCCTCCAACACTGTAGTTGTAGCTGAGGCCTGAAAGAGTTTGTTTTTTGTTTTCTCCATATGTTGAGAAGATGCTGTTTTCAGTGCTGCAAATCCACTTTGCATGCACTGCCAAAGGATGAGGACTCGCGATGGAATTATTATGGTAAAACTAGAGCTGCACGATTAATCAAAATTAAACCTCACACGATTTGACAAAGGCTGCGATTTTTTTTTTATGCGCAGCTTCTCAGTGAAGCACGGCTCTGTGATCAGTAGTAGATGCTGCTCCATCTGAAAGCCAGAGGGCGCTCTCGTGCAGAAAATCCAAATATGCCCCACAGAAGTACGATATAACACGTCATTCCAGCAAATCCCTATGGCCGTCATACTATCGCTGTAGCTGAATAAACAAAAGATTGAAACAATTTGATTAAACACACGACTACGACAATATATGGTTTAACTGAGTTCTTCAAGCCTTCTCGAGTATTTTCATGATAAAGTATATTTATACTTCAATGCTAGTCGATATAGTATTCTATACAGTGATAAAGGCTATGAAATAATATGTTGCGTGCCTTATTCTGTGTGAGAAGCCACATCTCACAGACGGATGCTCGCTGTGCTTTTTTTTAGATGGAGCAGGATTTACTAATGATCACAGAGCCGTGCTTCACTGACAAGCTGCGCATTAAAAATAAATAAAAAAATAATAATAATCGCAGCCTTTGCAATTTCATAATCGCACTTAGCCAAATCGATATAAGCTCAATTTCATGTTAATTGCGATTATCATGCAGCCCTAGGTAAAACTGAAACCATTACATTCGCATTCGACATTAGCATTTCTTATATGCACTGAAAGCGGTAGACCAATCACAACAGACTGGGCCATCTGACCAATCAGAGCAGAGGAGGCTCTGGAAAAGGGGGGTTAAGAGAGACTGAATCTTCGAAACGAACCATTTTCAGACTCTTTAAGAAATGGGGTGATGTGCAATGTGTGAGAAAATTAAAGTGTTTTTTGACCTTGGATGCATGTAAACCTATTGTAAGAGACCTTGTAGGAGACCTCCAAAACAAAATTAGAAACCTTTAAAACAGCATATGGGCACTTTAAATATTGCAACCAGTTTAGGCACCACAACATTCTAGAGGTGTAACGATACCCTCATGTCATCATTCGATACATATCACGATACTGAACTCATGATACAATACTTTGCGATACTCCAAGACGTATGGTAAAAGGTTAACAAAAAATGTACTATTGATTAAAATGCTACATTTGGTATTACATATGGGGTGGAAATGAATAGGCTTGGACTTGGTGCTGGTAACCCAATGCACATCACAATGGTGATACCAGAATAAAAATATTCATGATTCTGAAGCTGAGAATACAGAATTATTTTAGATGAATATGTTTGCACTCTGTCACCGACTAGATATTTAAAATAATTTAGGCCACTTTTTACTGGTAACATAAGACATTTGGCATTATCAGGACCCATAAGTTACTTTATACATTATATTCAACATTATATATAGCAGTTTAATGTAGTACTGTCACTAAAACTCTGTAAACTTGAATTTTCTCACACACAGTAATTTTCATTTTGTCTGAACCATACACCATACATATTGTCACTATCCGTATCCACGATACATATTGTTGCATTTTTGTATTGCGATATATTGTGACACGATATATTGTTACACCCCTATAATATACAGTATGAAAAATGGATATTCATTTTGAGATTATATTTAACAGGGTTATTAATTTATTGGCATTTTTAAAGATTAACTTTAAAGTTAACTTTTGAGTTTTAGATGATGGCAAAGGTGATCTATATGTAAAAATACGAGAAATTAGCAAGCACACTTGAATATCAATAAAACAATATGAAAAAAATTTTGATTTATGATCATGAGAATGAATTTAGAAATAAAACTCAAAATACCTGTTGTTGTGGGGTTTCTTGCATAATCCACAGTGTTTGCTGGGGTCCCACACAGTCTCGCTTTCAGGAGGAGGTTCACCCTCGGCTTCCTTCTTCACCACAGGGGCATTATCAGGGATAAACAGCTGCGGCTCCTCTATCGAGATACTCCTAGAGTTTCTGCTCTTGTGTCTTTGCTGGATCTTCTCCGCCTTCTTAATCTTGACCTTGTCCTGCTCCTCATCCCCTTGGCTGTTTGTCACAGGTGGGTTTGTTTTGTTTACCGGAGTGGGAGGATTTTGTGGCTTTTTCAGAGGGTGCGGAGACTGCACTGACTTGACACCAGGGCCAGAAACAGACAATGGTTTTCGACTGACTGTCGGGGACACCGGGACAGACGGACTTGCGGTTTGATGCGCAGGATGTCCATCCTGAATCTTCTGTATTTTTGAGGCTGACTTAGGAGCGAGTGGCCCGCCTGGGCGTTTCAAGCCCACCTTACTAGGCTTCCCCTTGTGACTCTCTGGTCGGCTCGTATGTATTTTTTTGTCTCTGGGATGTCTGGATACTTTCTGTAAGAGCCCTGGCCTGGTGAGATGAGACGGCTTGTTTTTGGCAGCAGACAGAGCCGGTTTGTGTTTCAGAAGCTTTTTGACTGCAGGCTGAACCGCTGTGCCATTCTTGTTCCCCTTTTTGTGTGCGCTTAGCTTTTGGGTCTTGATTTGGTCATTTATTTTGGTGTCTCCAGATGTGGCATTGTTCATACTGGGCTTGAGCGACATGGTGCTGTTAGTGTCTTGTACTTCATTAGGGTTCACGTACGGCCCAAAATCCATAGGCATGTCATCGCTAGCAGGCTGGCCAACACTCACTTCCCCAACAACCTCTTGTGTGGAATTATCAAGTTCTTGTGCAACTTCATCTTGATTTTGTCCCAAATCGAGTGCAAGGCCATCAGCAGTGATGCCGTCCTCTTGGAAGCCCAAAGACCGAAGGTCGCTCGTGCTAAATGATCCAAATGCATGTGACGGTCCAGGAAGCAGTTCGATTTTATAGCCCCCTACAGTAACAGTTAATCGGCGTAACACAACAACTGGATTCATCGAGGAGTCAACCTCATGGATTCCAAAACGACGGCTAAGCAGAGCTTCCCTTTTTTCAGCAAGGCTTGTATCTCCATCCGAGTTTCCGCTGCATGTTGACTCCTGTTCATTGCTCTCGGCTGCTTTTCGTGCAGGACCAGGGCGCCTGCCTTTGACTCGACCGCGGCTCGCTGAAAGAGAAAAATGGTTTCAATACACTCGTAGCGGCAAAACAGAACAGATGAGCAGTCAAACAGAAAGCAAAAATATTGGTTTCAGGAATACTTTAAGCCCAATAAATTCTCAGCCATTACTAATATCCCAATATGGCAGATATTTGATATCTAAAGACACCAAAAGGAGGGTGCCAAAATTTACAGTTATAAATATTTTTTATTAAAAACATTTGTCTTTTTTTGGGGGGCAAATGGTCACTCGTGGCATACAGTGAAAAGCAATAATTATTCTACATGTATCGCCACATAAGTGGAAAACCATTAGAAGACCTCTAAGTAAAAGTTACTAATAGACGTAGAGGAACTTCAGAAGAGTCCCCTATAAAGAACCATTTAAAACGGATTTAATTTTAAAAAATAAATTAAAAAAATATATTAATAAAAATCTTTAAGTTGACATAAATAGACATTTAAATATTTATTTTATTGTAAGAATGAAATAATAAGTGTTGTCAATCGATTAAAAAAAATTAAATCGCAGATTTTCTCTCTATGAAATTGATTTTTTTAAACATTAATTATAGACATTACAGCATTAACATTACAGCATAACTGAAAGCTATCAATTTCGATATTTATTAGGCTTTAAAAAAATAACTTAATTTAAGTGAACTTAAAACAGTCTTCTCACAAACCCATTATATAAATGTCACATTTATCTAACAGGTAGGAAATATCCTACAGAAATGTAATAATTATCAAACACTTTACAGTCTTCACTGCATAAATTATAAATTAAATATAGATTAACCCTTATTAAAGCTACAATTTAAAATTACCTTTGTTCTTTGATTAAACATTAATGACAGACATCACAGTAACTGGTTTATTAGGCTGCTGTCACTTTAAGAGCTGCCGCTGCCGAACATGACGCGGATCTGACGCACATCTCATTATCTCACAACTCTTTAAGTTCATTTAAGACGTTATTTAACTCATTTAAGACTGCTTTTATGAGGATACTCGACAAAATGGGCATTTTGGTACAATTCTGTTTATTGTTTGTACAAGCATGAAAGAGAAATTGATACCGGCGCACGCCTTTCTGTGCTTACGAGTTGTGTGTGTCACACAGACATGACATTCACAGACAGCGTGTTCTCGTTTGTCTTGTGGCGCTTGAATGGTTTAAAAGCATTTGCCTGAATAAAAGTGTGATCATATAACGCAGGGGTGGGGAACGTTGATCCTGGAGGGCCATTGTCCTGCAGAGTTTAGCTCCAACCCTGAAAAAACACTCACCTGCCTGTAACTTTAGTAATCCTGAAGACATTGATTAGCTTCAGGTGTGTTTAATTAGGGTTGGAGCTAAACTCAGGACAGACAATGGCCCTCCAGGATCAATGTTCCCTACCCCTGATATAATGTAACACTCGCCAAATTATGACGAAAAAAAAAAAGGATGCTGAATTAATTGCGTTAAATATTTTTAACGCGTTAAACTGAAAAAAAAATAATCGCATATGTTAACGTGTTAACTTTGACAGCACTAAATAGTAAATTGCTAAATAATTTTAAATGCAATTTTTAAATAGCATTTTTTAAAAAGCTTTTGCTAATTACTTTATTTACCAATAGAGTAAAAATATATGGATAGTTGTGAACAACCAATGTATTTGGATTATTTCTGAACTTTTACTGCAAGCTGATTTAGCCGATTCAAAGCAATCCAAATAAATTCACCCAGTTATGTCCCTTTTTCCCCTTATGTTACGTGCACCTGTTTGTCGTCTCTGTAGAGGACCTGCATGTCTCCTGCCCCGTGAGAAGCTGGACTGACTGTGTTCTCCATCAGATTGACTCTGACTAACACCTGCTGCTGTCATGTCGCGATCTGCATCTGCAAAACACACGGTCGAAGGAGTTAATTGCAAACTTTTTTCTAAATTAAACCACAAACAGACTTCAAAAGCAACTACTGTACCTGCTGAGCTTCCAAGCTTAAAATTGACATCTTCATTTTCTAAAAGATGAAACTGGGCACTAGCAGATCCAAACATGGGATCTTTGTCACTGAGCATGTTCTTCAGTGAATCTTCGGGGTGACCGTGACCTGTTTCAAACTCATCACTTGCTTCACATTCCAGGTTCTGTCCGAGAAGTAAGGAATCATCCAACTGGTCACTGGGAACCAGATGATTGAATGGACCACCAACTATATCCATGAATGCCTGCACTGTACGGTTTGCTCTGGAAGAGTAAAACAGGTAAGATTTATAAATGTATCTTTATCACTGCATAACCTTCTAAGTTGTACTATTTTGACAAATAAGTTGGATTGATGACATACGCTCCGTACAGTACTCTTACTACTACTACTACTACTACTGACAAAAAAGCACACTGACAAAATCTCACAGTTGCCCCTTCTTTATAAAATGTGGCATGTTTGGCATTCAAGTAAAATCTTAACACAAATGTACTGCAAACCATACAGAGATATAAGGGAGGTCGGGGCTAGTTGTCACAGAGGCTGTATCTCAGTAACTACAAGTCCAAAGTCCAACTGCACAAATGTTTGTTTACTCTAGCAGTAGTTTATGTTGATTTAAACCTAGTTTCTTACATTAAAATTTGTAAAATTAGAATTACATTTTATATATATATATATATTTTATTTTTTAGTCTGTCCTCCAAACTAAATTCAATGTTATATTAAAAAAAAAAAAAAAAAAACCTTCTATGCGTGTGTTTAGTGAACTGTATCTTGTTTTCCTAGGCAATAATGTTCAATAACTTTGGCAATATATTCAAAAGCTGTTTTGGTAGCCAAAACTTCAAAGTTTTTTTTTAACCTTTATTAAAACACATCAAATAACATGCACACACACACATATATATATATATATATATATATATATATATAAAATATTTTTCTTAATTCAGCTGCTTTAAAGATTGAAACACTGGTTTCAAATCATTTTAACTGCCACAAATCTTGGAGCATCTTTAATAAACCTTTATTTGAGTAGACTTAAAGTATGTGCTTATACAGACTTTATATACAGAAATATTCACTGGAGTAAAAAGTGTGACAACTAGCCCCGCTCTCCCCTACTTGTAATAACCACAGAACTGCTTGTCAAATTAGAACAGTAAGCAAACAGAGTATGGCATCAGGTGTCAAGCTGGTAAAGTGCATTATAGAATACAAACACTTTATAATCAAACTCACTGCTAGAGTCCCTTTTATTTGCTTCAGGTCTTAAACCTTTTAAAGTCTTATTAACATGCACTCAGAGTAGACTGGTGAGGGCCAGTGGTGTTTTTATTTTGGCTAAAGATCGGTTCACGTGCACAGACAGCTTAGCGCATGCGGCCTTGAACAGCTCGCACATTGTTTGGCTCTCTATAAACAGAGAAGACAGCTTTAAGAAGCAGCTTCAGCTTGTGCAAAAGATGCATTCGTCGTTTAAGCAACGAACAACATTGAAAAGCCTCACAAAACAAACACACCACCAAACGCTTCCGCGAGCACCAGGGGGCCTTTAGCAACCAGTCTTCGTGTATCACACGCGCTTACCGGTCCGAATTAAACTCACTTTTATCAACAACATGAGTTTATATGCACCCAAAGGGTGCATATAAAGTTAGCGGCACAAACAAGTCGGTTTTTGCACAAACTCGTCTCGAGCTGGAGTTGCGTCGCGTGCAAGAAGGCCTCGCGCTGAACGAACGAAGAGCGTGCACGCCCACTCCGCGCGGGATGCAAAATACAAACACTCACCGCGTTTGTCACTGTGATCGAAGAGCCAGCGCATAATGGAGAAGGAATAGTATTATCGCTTACGCTGTAGGGACGCCATATGGGTTGCTGTTGTCGTTAATGCCACAACCTTTTCCGCTTGAGAACTGCGGTGGGACACAAGTAGTACTTCCTGTTGACCCTCTGAGCCAGCAAACAACTCGTGACGTGCTGGATCTGTCGGCAGGGGGCAGTGTGGTTGAGCTCTAGTCAGTCCCAGTGTTTTACTGGCATAGTAGAAGCTACAGTGTATGGTTTTGCAGAAGATACTAACAATACTACTTCAACAGAGAATGAATAAAGATGATAATAATAATAAAGTTAATACGTGAAAATTAAAGATATAAGCCAACAAAAATTAGCTACAGAAACAAAGAAATTCAATGTATTTATTTTCTTTTTAATTAATTATTATTTTATTTTGTTTGTTTGTTTGTTTGTTTGTTTTAAAGATGCGTGGCCATTTTAGGAGACGAATACTAACAAGGTTCGTCCTGCTGAACAGATATTTCCCGCCTATTATTTATATTCATATTTAATTTTATATTTATATTATCTCCACATGTACCTTCAGTATTTATCTGATTATATTTTAGAAAAATAAATGGCAAAACTCTCAAGTACAATATATATTTTTCGAAATACACCCGTATTACCCGATAATGTCGTGGGGATTTCCATTCTGCGTACTTGTAATTTTTAGCTACTTTTTATTTACTTTTTTTTTTTTTTTTTTTTTTTTTTTTTTTGCAGAAAAACACAATTGCAATAAGGTAGTACAAAATCACATAAAATCACTAAAGAACAGAGCACAACTCTATAAAAGGAAACCGAAATAAGAAGATATATATATGTGTGTGTATATATATATATATATATATATATATATATATACACATCCGGGTCTTCTAATAGTTTAAATTTCTTCAATAAGTCAAGTAGTCTTCTACCATTTTTTACTTAGACCATTCTTAAAGATTTGCAGAAAATCCCAAAATTCTTTCTAAAAAACAGAAAACAATGGCTTTAATTTAAGGCACTTACATTTATGAATATAACAAAACACGCAAACATTTAGCTTTATTCCAAAATGGCATTGACGCGTGATGCTTGTTATTTTTCTCAGCGCTTCTCAGGATCGGCCAATCACGGTCGGATGTGATTAGTAAATAAACCATTATGGTAAACTTCAACAAACTTTCTGCTTCGTTTTTCTGCTTTTATTGTTAAAGGTCGATACAAACTAATTTATTAATAAATGTAAAAGATTATACCCTTTAGTGCACATATTTCTCTAAAAAAAAACGCCCATAAATGTATTTCAAAGCCGAATGTACTTCAATGGAGAATTCGGGTTTCTGAGCCGCCAAGCGCCCCGTGGAGGAATACCACTGTTCTTGCAGTGCCGCAGTTCCGTTTTGTAAGTCATTTGGGTGTGTAGTCTTCAAAACCTAAGCTGCAGTACAAGTCTTGCGAATGAAAAGTCATTCTGCTGTTGTCACGCTGTAGTTTAATTTATTGTAAACTTTTCGAAAGCATGCCGTTTCCGAGAGGTGAGTAACACGTTTTCATAAACGGCACAACGCAAAGGTATCTCCTTTGTGTTTAATAGTTTGTTTTTAAATTCTTTATATTTTTATTTTTAGCTCTATTCGCCGCCATTGGGGTTACAGCTGGGGCTGGTAAGTAGCAAACATTCTAAACTGATATTGATGTTCGTTTTGCCAAGTTCACATCATTAATGATAATATCCAGCAAGGTGTAGGGTAGGGTAGGGTAGGGTAGGGTGGGAGGAAACGCCCCCCTTAAGGACTGTGTCTTTTTTTTCTGTGAAACAAAAGCTAAATGTGTCCAGTATAGCTATCATTAGTGACAGTGACATAAATTATAAACCAAGTATGAAAAATGTCCAGCGTTTTCATGTTATTAGATTTTCAACAAAAATTAAATATGTACCAAGGGGGCGTTTTGCCCCACAGGTGGTAACTTGATGCTAACTTGAGGTAATTTTTAAAGAGGTCATGAATTGAGAAATCAACTTTTCCTTGAGCTTTTGATATATAAGAGGTCATCATCGTACTATAAGAATATCCTGTAAGTTTCAGAACTGAAAACTTCCTTGTTAGTCCAATAAAAGTTTTTATCGACACCAGGCCCATTGAATGACAGATCCTGGAATGAAAAAAAAAAAAAAAAAAAAGATCCTGGAATGTGCCTGTCATATATAGGTGAAACCCCGCCTCCGCAGAAGAAATCAACACCTACTTCATCATTGCAACGTTAGCCCCGCCCACTGGCGTGTTAGTGAGATGACGAAAGGAGAAGAGCAATACAACAGGACAAAAATAATATTACCTTTCAAAAGATCCTAATGCTAGGAGTATGATTATTTATTTTCAACAATGTGAATGTCTCAGTTGAGCTTTATTTAATTCTATTCAGTATGACACTGTGGATTCTTTGGTAAATCCAGCGCATTTCGGCACATGCCCCTTAAAACAGAACGTTAAATCAGAGGGCTAAAATCAGAGTAGGAAAAATGCCTTTTATTTCTAAATTATGTCAATTTTTGATGTAAAAAGCATACTAACATTATAAGTGCACCCCAGGAAACATCATGAACCCTTTAAATATAAAGTCCAAACATTTTTATTCAACCACCTAGTTCAGGGATGGGCAACTGGCGGCCCGCAATGTCTTTAAATACGGCCCGCTGGATCACTCGGATGATCATTTTTAAAACATTTGAAAAGCAAGTAATGTAAAGTTTGCGTTCATGTAAATACTAAATCAATCAAGGAGAGGTCGCTATTTCCAGCCGATCCCCGTTTTAATAACAACGTAGGATGTGCACGTTAATGTGAAAGTTTACTAAAATTAGCAAAAAATAAATGAAAAATTGACAATAAAATCAGGATGGTTAACAGACTATATTTTTACCAAGTTCAAGGGGTCACCCACATGTTTGGTTTGACTGGAAACGAAATCTGTAATGAAAGATTTGATTGTATTGTACATTGCCATTACACCACTGCACTGCTCACAAAATACGCTTTCCACCGTCGGGCCGAACGGATGAATGGTAAGGAACGGTTCCAGTTGTATTTCCACTTGAGCCTGGTAGGCTATGGCACGGTACGATTACAAACCGTTCTCCGCCCGGAATTAGTCAACCGTGCCGAGCCGTGCTGCTAGAATGCAAATAGAGACGTCGTCACGGATCGGTCACTTGTCTGTTGCCTGACTGTAAAGCAAAGAGAACGGTTTGATCCCACGGTGGAAAAGCGGCTAACGAGAAGTATGAAAGATACACATACACATGTGTCGCCAGAGTTGCAGTTTTAGATTTCAAAGGTAAAATGCATAGTCAACAAAACCTTTTTGCCAAATGAATGACAGGAATGTATGCACTTAATTACGTTCTTTTTAAAAATAGTATTTTTCATGGGAATATGTGGATGTGGATTATGGTAATGCCATATGGAACAACTATTTTTTAAATAAGCACTTTTTAACGAGGCTGAGTTGAAAATGTTCTCTAGGCTTTTAATCAAAAATAGGACATCTGTACATTTGTTTGTTGCAAATTTACAGACAATGCAATTGAGATGTTCACATTTGCTTGTTGGAGTAATATTGCTTGTCAACTGAAAATAAAGTTTCCCATTTGTATTAGCAAAATACAAAAAAGTTTTACAGTTCATAAAATCTTTAAAAACAAATTGCATTCATTATACATTGATTTCCCTTAATAAAAAGTAAATTGAGTAAGACAGTGTAAAAGGTGCGAGTGTGGATTAGTCATCTGGCCCCTTGGTATTAAGGAGAAAAAATGTTGGCCCTCGTCACTATCGAAGTTGCCCATCCCTGACCTAGTTAGATTACGTTTGATTGAAAAACAAAGGATTTGATGTTCAGAACAGAGTAACTACAGTAATTCTGATAGTGGGAAGGGGGGCGTTTTACCTCACAGACTATGTTTGAAAAAAAAATTGTCATTCTGAGAATATAATTATATTTTCCTTAAATTACACATACTCCCTATGTACAGGCCTTACTATTCTCATATTATATATTATATTATGTAACGGTGACGTTCTACAAAACAAGAAGCTTTAAAACACTTTTTTTTTTTACTGCTGAAAATTAGATTTGGGAAAAACAGTAGGGGGGGGCGTTTTCCCCCACTCTACCGTATCCATAACTTTTAAAGACATTATTTTAAGATACTATGTATGAATATACTAAAACAATGCTTGCTTTGTTATAAATGTATCTTCTTTGCAAATTTTATATCCACAAATGTAAGTTCACCAACAACAAATCAATGTTTCTTGTCTTTTTTAAAGAATTTAAGTATCTCAACACCATCTCATTTTCAGTAAATAAGAAAGCAAGTAGAGTGACTTCAATTTGCAGTTACTTTAATTTTGTACTCTAAATGATATATAAATAATATCTTACCCTCATGTTCTTTTTCTATCTTCTCTTATTTTTTTTTTCTTTAGCAAATTATTAACTCTTTTTCCCCTCTGTATTCTGATGACATTGAACATACTGCTGATATGTGTATTTTATACAAAACTGTATATTATAAACATGTAATCTCTGTATTGTTTGAAAAAAAAAAAAAGTAGTAAACATTCTAGGCCGGTTTAAAAAACAAAACCAGCAGGGTTAATAAAGAAAATGCTTGTTAGTACAATAATTTAAATGATAAATGCTATTTTCCTCAGAAATGCTTAGCAGTATATTGATTTATTTTCATGTTGTTTAGCTGGTGCTGTTATTTTGACCCCGTTTGCGCTCTCCATGGCTGGGTTCTCCGTCGCCGGAATCACGGCTGGTTCTTTGGGAGCTGGAATGATGTCATCAGCAGCCATCGCCAACGGGGGCGGAGTGGCTGCGGGAAGTTTGGTCGCACTGCTCCAGTCGGCAGGTATTTACTAAACCTTCATTAAGACGATAAATGCCTTAATAAGAGAAAAACAATGTAACAAACCTGTATTGGAAATAAATTGGCCTTATAAGATACGGGTGTAACAGATTTTTTATGAAATAATAGTACCTGATTAATATACATGAAATGTTTTGTATTCTAATTACAAAACTGCTATACCTGTTTTACGGGTCATTCTGCAAGGCTTTTAGTTATTGATGTCATAAGGCGTTTGTGTGCTGTCCTTGCTCTCAGGTGCTGCTGGTATGTCTGCAGCTGCAACAGCTGGTGTGGCGTCAGTGGGAGGCACTGCGGGGGGTCTGTTAGGAGGAGCTGTTGGTTTGTTGAAGAGGATGAGGAGATAAGAAATGTCCATCGAGCTTCTTATCACAAACACTGACAAAGTCAGTGCAGCTTTGCAATTATAATGTTGAAAAATACCATCTAAATTATCTCAATTTCATAAGCAGGTCCTTCTCACCTGGTCTCTGTTATATAAGCACAATTTTCAGAGAGATTCGGTATATAAGGTCTGGCATGGGCTTGCCCCACCTTCGGTAATTTAATTTATAAAAAAAAAAAAAGAAGATGGATTGTGGCATTGGTACTAGGTCTATCATTAGAGGGGATTGCTGGGTGCTATATAGACAAATGACTTTTGGACACAAAGTATTGTCTGTAATGGGGAGTATTTATTGAAATATCTTACTCAGGTCATTAAGACACTGTTCTACATATTACACATATAAAGATCACCTTAAAAAGTGGCTTATGTCGAACCAGAAGTGTAAACATTTTACTTGCGTATTTTATTATGTGTTTGGGGTATTTGACTATTAGTGCTTTATGTATATTTGAGTCCTTGTGTACCTGCCTAGGGACTACGGATGTAAATTAGCAATGTTGCTATAATCTGGCTTGTTAACATTTTGTATTTTATACTAATGTTCATGCATTTATTGACCCTATTAAATAAAAAAACAAATCTCTTTTCTTACAGCACTGGTTTGAGGCAGATATTTTGCTTGTAAGTCAGTTGTTTAATGTAAATGGCCATTTATTAAACTATGAAGAATTTCTTAGTCCTTTCAACATTCCCATTACCCCTAAAGAATACTATAGTCTTTGATGCCATACCATCTGGAGTTATTAGACTGTTTCAACATATCCCTGATCCCTCTATTTTACCTCCTTTAGACCCTACTGTTTCAGTGGTGGGGAAATACTGTTTTTCGTCAGCTTCTTCTAATAGATTGATATGTTTATTATTTCTTAATGAAAGTGTGTCAGTCCCAAATGTTAAAGTTTATTGAAATGCTTTTGTTTCTGATATTGTCAGGAGGAAAGTTTTGTTGATCACGGATAGGTACTAAATTACTAATAAGTAGTTTCCTATTTAATTAGCCATCATGTTAATACTTTCTTAAATTCAAAAGATATATTTATACAAATTGTTCTTTTTGTAAACAGCACTCAGAGACTATAGTGTATTTATTTTGGCTTTGCCAATACTCTAAATTATTGTGGAAAGATTTTTCTTTACTTTGGGAAAATGTTTTTTTTTTTTTTTTTTAATTGTTAATTGGAAAGAAGAGCATTTACAGAAAACAAATATACTTTATCTTCTTCAAATTTTACGTACATAAACGCAAATCTTCAAGACAGAAACCACTTCTATTTTGTTTTGTTTTTTTGCTTGCTGAAGACTTACAAGTCATCCTCAAATCTGTTTAAATTTACTTTCTAAAAGCACTTTTACGTTCTGTCATCAAGTTCAGAATTACTAATATTCAGTAGTGTTTGTCATAGAATGTGTAAATGTACTACTTTAAAATGAATCAACATATTAAATTCCTGTCCCTAATTCATCAATGTGAAAAATAAAATCTGTAACTTTTTGCATACTTTTAAGTGTATTGACAGTTATTTTACAGATATTTTATTACCCAAAGTGACTATGAATAATAGCAAAAACACGTTATTAATCATGGAGAAAATAAAGTTTCAGTGTTGAGTTTTGAAGTTGACCACACTAAAGGTTCTTTATTTGCATTGATGGTTCCATGAAGAACCTTTAACATCCATGGATCCTTTCCATTGGACAAAAGGTTCTTTATAGTGGAAAAAGGTTCTTTAGATTATAAAAATGGTGTTTACACTGGTTCTTTGTGGAACCAAAAATGATTCTTCTATGGCATCACTTCAAAAACCTCTTTAGGAACCTTTATTTTTAGGAAAGTTTCCATTACACAAACGGTTCTCTATGGGGAAAAGGTGCTTCAGATTATTAAAACGTTCTTCGCTATTTATGATAGTTGTTTCACAGTGATGACACTTAAATGCATCACCGGGGGAGGGGGAGTGACCACTTTTCTTAGACTTGAATGAAACTATTATGGTGCGCTTCTCAGGAGTAAAGTGCGTAACTGACTTGAGTAGCAGGAGAATGCCCCTGAAGAACTAGAAATTTATAGTTCTAATTGGGATATATCCGTTAATTAAACTTGGCGCATTGGCTGTAATGAAAAGATAGAAGCAGGGCGAAAGCTAGAATTAGCAGGTAGGCCTACATCTGACTAACGATTAAGCAATAAAACATCTGAATACAATATATTATATTTAAAGCCTGTATGTAATTGCAAGTTATCTAACAAACAACGTGAAATGTACCTTATGCTGATAGGTAAGTAGGTAATAATAACAATAAAAACTGACACACGCGATGAAAATTACACAATCCGCTCAACGGAGCTTGCGCGAAATCATGAGGTCATGAGTTTTGTCGTGATGTTGCTCATGCACAGTTGCCAAATTGCCAACTAATTTTCAGCAGAAGTTGCTGGCAGGTCGATTTGTTGCTAAAAGTTGCTAAATGACGTTATGATGTCATTACGCGGTGACGTCATTGCGAAACCATGACGCAAAACTGTTATTGCATAGACACAATGAGATTACTCAAATCTCAGCAAAGTATGATTTGATGTTAATTTAGATTTGTTAGTAAAAATAATAGAAACATTTTATTTGTAAAAGTAATATAAACAACACATCTTTATGATCAGATATTTTTTTTAAATACAACAATGAATTACTGAACAGTTATGCATTTTTGAACAATTACATTTTATGTATTTTCTAATTAAATAGTAAAACTACACATTTTGAACAATTATAGACCTAGTTTTAAGCAGTGTATTGGCAGTTAGTTAGTGTGCTACACTAAGAAAAGTCTGTAAAAAAAAAAAAAAAGGTGACACCTGTTTTAAATTATGCATTTTGTGTTTTAGGGTTACAGGGTTACAGCTTAAAGAATAATGTCCTGACAGAAAAAGACCTGTACCTTTTCCGTTTTTCTACATAAATTTTCTTACTGATAATAATCTTTCTAACTGAAAAACAATTATAGGTACAACTCCAAGCTAATAACATGCTGTATCATAAATTAACAATTATTATTGAGCAATTGCAACTAGTAGCCTAACTTAATTCACATTTGATGTGTGCACTGTTAGTTGCCCCATGTATCATCACCTTTTATGTACCTTTCTCTAGTTCTCTTTAGGTTGATGTGCTGCTTGGCTGGCTATGATTTCCCCTTTTTGTGTAATTTAGATGAAAATATGTGCCTTTTTTATCATTTGAATCACTTTGCAAAAGTTGCTAAAAGTTGCCAATTAAAAAAAAAAAAAAAAAAAATTAGCTAAATTAGAGTCGCTAAATCTAGCAACAAAATTGCTAATTTGGCAACACTGCGCACATGCGCAACTTGGGGAAACGGGAACTGAACCAAAGTCAAGTCTTTTGGCTGCTTCTCAGTACTCAATTTGATGCTTCTTCGTTTCTTTGCTCCTACATCCTCCAGCCTGTGACCCGGAAACCGATCTAACTCAGCCATCTTGAAGGACATCTCAATTCTCTATGACTGAATCCCAAATGGCACACTTCTATGCACTTTCGGTCTTGTGAACTTACAATGGCTGCTGCGTACGCGTGTCCGTTAGAAGACCATAGGGTGTCCCATTCATCATTTTAGGTTTCAGAAGGGTGCTTGCGAGCCCCCCCTTTGCGGCAGCTATGTGCACTTCAGCTGAGCGCGCAAGTCTGCAAGCTACGCAGAGGACTTTATCCGGCTGTCTATGGCTGAATCGCAAATGGCACCCTAAACCCTCATGGTCTTCCTCTGAGTCCGCACTTTCGTGACATAATGCCGCTTTGACTGCCGGGTAAAGTCCTCTGCGTAGCTTGCAAACTTGTGGGCTCAGCTGAAGTGCACATCGAGGGCGCGCTCGCGAGCACCCTTCTGAAACCTAAAATGATGACTTGGACACCCTACGGTCTCGTGGTTTAACGGACACGCACACGCGGCAGCCATTGTAAATCCACAAGACCGAAAGTGCATAGAAGTGTGCCATGTCACTACTCGATCCGTACCGGAAACACGATTTGTACTGCAAATGCGCGAAAATGCGTCTACTTCCTGTCTGAAGTATGTCGAAACAATTTATGGATCGAGTAGTGACCAAGCAGCAACCTCCCCCAGTTTCTCTTGAAGCCAATACGGAAGTGACTTAAACTGCAATTCATCGACTGGCCGCTAGGGACAGGCTCCAAAAGAGAGCAGAATCTGATTGAGTCCCATGTTAAAATGCCCAACTTTACAGCAAAAAAAAAAAAATGTTTACAGCCTGGTACAAATTGTGGTTTTGGTCTATACAGCTAATTTTGCCCTTCATGAGGGGGGTGAATTTTTTTATAACTCATCCGTTTAAATTATATTAAGCCTTAAAGATCTGCATAATTAAGGGCGTGGTCATTTGAGTGACAGGTAGATTTGCCTCTGCTGTCTGTGAGTCATGTTACCTCAGCTAGTTCCAGCCGCTGAATTTGGCATCTCTGCCGTGTTTGTGCTTTTTTCGGGATTATTTTATACAATTATCAAATAATATGGCTTGCTGTGCGGTTGTGCGTCTGTGTACATGTCCACACATGCGGAAAATAAACAACACACGTTGATGGATCATCTTGGCATTGGCTAAAAGTTTTGTTCATGAGATTCACTATGACAATGGCTGGAGAATATGCCTCTCAAGACACCAGAAACTCCGACAGCACTGCTTGGATATTATAACTAAAACTGCTGCACTATTTTGAAAAATTATACTTTAGACGCGGGCTCATTTGTTTGTGAGAGTCAAATGTATACGATCATATAGTTTTACAACATAAACAGTGCTCAGATTGCATAATTTCTTGAAGAACAATGATGGAGAGCAGATCATTCAGAAGAAATGTGATGCAAACAATGGAAACTATCAATATTTCATGGATTTAACGCTTTTGTTGACAAAAAGTGCTGTTTGTTTTTTAATGGATGTTCATGGACATTTTACCCAAGTGTGACGGATTGGCTTCATCTTGCGATCACTATTTCATTACAAAGGTATGAAGTCCTGTTATGATTTTGCATGTTGTCATTTGCACACCTGACACAAATTACAATATTACTGTTGCTGGAGCAGCTATATTGTAAAAAAAGACACCATAGATTGACTTTATTAATATTTTAGATAGTGTCTAAGATAGATAGATAGCTCCTTTAGCCTGCTAACATGCACATTGTGCTAGGCGGGTGTGGTTTCAGCAACCAGGCACCTCAGTTCCAACCACGTCCCGCCTCTTTGCCCATTTTCAGTTATCCGGGAGTGACGCGCTGCCAAAATGGCAACGGCCGCTTTTTCGCTTCGAAAATGCTCTTCAGAAATCTAAGGGTGACGTCACGGACACTACGTCCATTTTTTTTTTTTTTTTTTTTTTTTTTTTACAGACGGTAGTGACAGGACTTTCCAATTCAGCCCATTGCGAAGGTTCCGCCAGTAGTGGGCACTCATGCAACGTAAGCAATGATGTACATCCAAGTCAAAGAGACTGTTAGCGAGGGAAGGGGGCATAAAAAAAAAAAAAAAAAAAAAAAAAAAAAAAACTGGAGCAAAGCCTAATTGCACCGCGAGAAGGAAGCTTCCCGAGGAGCTATGAGCGAGGATACACAGGTGGTGCATTCCAAACGGGATATATCGCCCTCCGAAGGGCACATCGGAGTGAAAACAATCATGGCCGCCATGTTGAAGGGTCGTTCCAAACCGAAATGCTCCCTAGGCCCCCTCATAAACATGTTGCCAGAAGCTATCAACCATCAAACTTCCACGAGAAATTAAGCATCCAAGTATTTTATATATTAACTCCATGTACAAATTAGCTTATAGATAGCATTTTTAAACTTACTTTAGTCAGCCAGCTCTTTAGTTATTTTTATTATTTAATAGTTTTTTTTTTAGTTGAGTGCTTATTGTAACCTATGCAGACGCTTACTGAGTCCCATTTCTTAGGTAGGCTATTCTAAAACGCTTAACGTGAAAAACGTTTAACGTGGCTTAATGTACTAAGACAGTGATATGACCAAACTCAGTAAACATCATACTAATAAACCATACTATGTACAGCAAAGCAGATGAGCCCAGAATATGAACGCAATGCGTTTAATTGCACGTTAGCTAAGTGTTTTCCTCCCATAGAAAACCGTAAAGAAAACGCTTAACGTCGCTTAATGTATAGTCTAAGTGATATTAAAAGATCAAATTCTGCACAAACCATTTTTTCTGTAGCCTATAGTATGCTTTATTAGTATAGTGTTTACTACGTTTGGTCTTTTAATGTCATTGTCTTAAGCGTTAAGCGTTTTCTTTATGGGAGGAAAATGCTTAACGTGTAATTAAACGTGTTGCGTTCATATTCTGGGCTCATCTGCTTTTCTGTACTTGCTTTTATTAGTATGGTGTTTACTACGTTTGGTTTGTTAATAACACTGTCTTAGTAAATTAAGCCACGTTAAGCGTTTTAGAATGTCCCAGCAACGGGCTGATCATCAGGACTATATCAGCATGAGATCAGTGAAAATGACTGAATGAGTTTATGACTGGATAATTTATATTTTTTAGAATAGAATAGAGATCACGGTTCTCCCACGATCCGGAAAGCAAAACATTACACAATCAACCAAAATAATATGTAGGGCTAATTTACTTGAGGTTCTGACAAAATGTTTTATGTTCAAAATTAGTCTTTATAACTGCCTAAAATGTTATAGATAAGTCTATTACATTTTTTTATTATTATTAATTTAAAGAATTCATCATGTAAAAATAATTTGAAATTAATGAATGAAATGCATTTTAACAGCAGTCACTGGTCGCCACCTATTGGCATAACAATATAACAGATACAATGAATGTGTATTAGTTTCAAAGGTCGTCTACTCATTTTGATACATATATATAGGTCCCCTCATTTTAAGATGCCCACCCCCCTTCAAAGGGCCCTTCGGAATGAAGGATTTCGAAGGGTACAACTGATGGACACAGGGAAGGTGTTTGACGTCACAGAATGGGTACAGGAGGCTCGGAGTTCGATTTTACCTATAAATGTATGTATAGTATTTTTTTATACTACTGTAATATTTATACGAGTTAGATTTGGTACATTATTATGGTCAAAATGACATTGTACTTCAACAAAAATACTTTACAGCTACCTTTATCAGTCCTTTCAAATGTTTCAAATACATAGACACAATATACATTATATTTAACGTAATAGACCGGCAGTAGCTGATAATGTTACTACAGTAAATGAATGCGTATTAATACAAAGAGTACACCAGGGGAAAAAGACGAAGGCGCCTCCTTCATTGTCACGTTAAGGTGACGCAGAAGTGCGTTTTTTTGACCCCTACACCCTTCCGAATGGAACGCAGGGTATGTGTATCCTTTGCGGAAGTCTTTCCCATCGAGAAACTGCTTTACTTTTGCAGTTTAAATAAACTTTATATAGGCCTATCACATATTTCAACGGGACATCTTGCATTATTAATATTTATTATGATTTTATTAAATAACCAAACTTCAACAACATAAGGGCAGATCCCTCGAGCGCAGCTGATGACGCTTTTACGTGACGCTCGAGTGATCAAGAACATTCCAATATACAAATAACATTTCCTTCGATTCCTCCGTGACCGTCCTCGTTTTCTTTTCTTGCATCCTTGCCTCGCATCCTACGGGGGGTGGAGCTGAGACGCGAGGAAAGGAAGCGAGAATAAGAAATGAGAAGCACCCTTTGACCAACTCTCCGGAACAGCTGTCAGTTTCAGTTTTCTTACGTCATTCCGTCTGCAGCATAATATATAGATCTTCTAAATCATGAAGCGCGGTAAGTAGCACAAACATTTGCTTTTATGGGATGTTATGTACGGAGCCCCTAAAGGGACGTGGTGGTGGAAAAAAATTAGGAAGGAAGGAAATTTTAAGTGCTGGTGGAAAAAAAAAAAAATGGGATGGGATGGGAGGAATTTTTTTTTCAAATCTTTTGCTTCCCGGATTAATAACTCGTGAGCTAAACGTTGTTAAAACACAAATGCATCTATTTCCAATCATAGTAACCTAGACAACAAGCTACAACAACCCAATTTTCCTCAAATGTGCTTTATAATAAATTGGTCTCTATGAGCAGGCGGCGGAGATACACGTCTGAAGGGACCGTCTGAAAAGTGCAAAACCCAAAACCCTTTTGCTCATTTTATATTATGAAAAATACTCAATAACTTCACTGTAACACACTGTACTGTCACCAAATTTAGTTCATACATCACTGCTCTTCTGCTGGTTGTACTGAAACACTTAGTTTGATAAAAAAAAAATGCATAATTTTTATGATTATTAAATAAAATCAATAACTTCACTGTTATTAGTAAAAAATATTAAATAAATTGTAATGCCATCAAATCCAGTAAGCAATTATCATGCAGAAGCTGTTGTAAGTATGTAAGCTGTGTACCAACATCATTTGTGTAAAGAAGGTGCTAAAGTTTATGTGCTACTTGCCAAACTAAGTGTTGTAGTACCTAACCAGCAGGAGAGCAGTGATGTATGAACTAAATTTGGTGACAGTACAGTGTGTTACAGTGAAGTTATTGAGTATTTTTCATAATATAAAATGAGCAAAAGGGTTTTGGGATTTGCACTTTTCAGACGGTCCCTTCAGACGTGTATCTCTGCCGCCTGCTCATAGAGACTAATTTATTATAAAGCACATTTGAGGAAAATTGGGTTGTTGTAGCTTGTTGTCTAGGTTACTGTGATTGGAAGTAGCTGCATTTGTGTTTTAACAACGTTTAGCTCACGAGTTATTAATCCGGGAAGCTCGAATCTGTGAACTGCTTGACATAAGCACTGACTGCATTTCTTTATATTGGAGTCCAACAAGTTCAAACTCTTAAGAGCTGCGCATTATTTGTGTGCATTATTAACGTATGTTACTAACTGAAACACTACTGCCAGCCAGCGGGACATTAAAGAGGAAGTGTTTGTCCGAGCTCACAGCAAGGGAACGATTATAACTTTGCGAGGGAACGCAAATATCTTTGCGTGGGAACGCAAAAGATTTGAAAAAAAAAAAAAAAAAAATCCTCCCATCCCAAATTTTTTTTCCACCAGCACTTAAAATTTCCTTCCTTCCTAATTTTTTTCCACCACCACGTCCCTTTAGGGGCTCCGTAGTTATGCAAGTGTCAGGAGGTAAACTAATTTTTCAGCACTTTTCACATTCGGTTACATTTTATAGAAATAATGTTGATAGTAATGGATGGTAATGTGCAAATGTATATAGCCTAACAATTTAAAATAAACAACATAAATGTTCAATCTGAAAATAAAATCGTAATAGCTATTTAGCCTAGATATTTGGTGTTCTTAACATTATTCATATTTGAGATTGTAAGAGAAATTTGCTCTTAAAGTATTTACACTGCAAAATCGTTGTAAATAAGTTTACTGCATGTTCAAGCGTGGTTAATATTTGAAAAGTAGAAAATATAGCCTATTGTTTATAGTCAGTGACAAGAAGCCTTACGGTTTAATGAAGCAATAAGCCTTGATTTACAGTGAATTTAAAACGGCTAGACACGATGCTGAGCAGAAAATATTAGTCCATAAAAATATTTATTTAATATTTAACCGAAACTATGTTTTAAGCAAATAAGAACTCTTATAATAAGATTTTCCCAAAATGATTGTGTTACAAAATAACTGACATTCTTCCTCCATTGTACAGTAGGCTAACTTCATACATCAGCAAAAAGATGCAGTTAGACCATTTACTGGGTAGATATTATTTAGTTGTACTATCCAGCCTATCGCTCTAATCTTATTGAAATGCATTATTTGTGAAGTAGTAGGCTAATCAATGAACATTTAAGAATTCATATATAATTTAGGGCATGTACAGACTTGGCTGTAAACAAATTCTCCAGTGATTTCATCAGGTTTATTCTTTTTCAGGACTGTTCACCATAATTGGGGTCACAGCTGGGGCAGGTAAAGTTGTTCTGAGGACTGTTTCTTCAAATGAAACCATATCAGTTGTACAGAAGATAGTTAGTGCTGTTTGCGTCCATTAGTTGGTGCAGTTGCATTGGCTCCGGTGGCGCTCACCATGGCTGGATTCACCTCCGCTGGTATAGCAGCAGGTTCTCTGGCTGCCAGCATGATGTCATCAGCAGCCATTGCCAACGGAGGCGGTGTGGCTGCAGGAAGTTTGGTTGCGCTCCTCCAGTCAGCAGGTTTTTTTTTTTTATTATTATTAAAAGTTTAAAGCAGTGGTCTCAAACTCAGTTCCTGGAGGGCCACAGCTCTGCATAGTTTTGCTCCAACCCTAATCAAACACACCTGATCCAGCTAATCAAGGTCTTCAGGATTACTAGAAACCTCCAAGCAGGTGTGAGTTGGAGCTGGTTGGAGCTAAACTGTGCAGAGCTGTGGGCCTCCAGGAATTGAGTTTGAGACCATTGGTGTAAAGGAAGTTGTGAAGTAGTCTTTTCTTCCATATTGTGACGTATAACCAGATGAAACGGCTTCTTGAACAAGATGAAATGTAGGGCTAGGGCGGGACTTGATTTTCTCCATCGGCAATTGTGGGATGGTTGTGGTTTGCTATCATGCGAGTGTCAGGTTGTCCTGTCCTCGCGCCAGTAAACACGTCATCAGAAAAGAGAAGAGATGTTGCTGCAAGAAGGAGGGGAGCCTGTTTTGATTAAAGATTAACAGGCACATAATTTTTTATTTTTTTTTTTAATTTAAATGACGTTAACAGATAAACCATTTATAATAAATAGCCTACTGAAATAAGTCACCATGAATCAAATCAGAATTGATCATTCTTGTTTTTTAAGTGTCTTAATAAGAATAAATGTAACAAACCTTTTCAATTTTAAAAATTCAATTTCAAAGGAATAGGCTAGTTCACCCAAACTTCACCCATGTCCATCATTTCCTGACCCCCATGCCATTCTAAAAACGTTCAAGAACATGTGAATGTCGTTTGGTGATTTAAACATTGTGTCCTCCTTTTAATGTTCTCCCTGGTCAGGTGCTGCTGGACTGTCTGCAGGTGCGGCAGCAGTCGTGGCATCTGTGGGTGGAGCAGCAGGTGCTGTAGTAGGTGGAGCTGCAGATTTGCTTTCTCATTCCAATAGTCCACCTTCATCCGGGGATGAAGACGGCGAAGAGGAGGAAGAAATGATGGATTTGCTGACGACCAAAGAGCTTATACCAAAATAGACTGTCGGTTAATAACTGATGATGACAAAGTATTTGTGTGAGCACTTTGTGTAGCCTATATTATATAATAATTGTATGCACCTGCAATTCGAATGTGCATGTATTTTTCATAAATGTATTTTGTGCCATGCATGATTGCAGGGAATCACCTTTCAATAAGAAAGCAAGAAATTGTAATTAAAAGGACCTGAGTACTTGAATATTGTGATTAAACTCAATTATTATGATTAAACTGATTAATCTTTTAAAGTCATTTAAAAGCTGTTTGCAGCATTGTAAATGCAGTTATTTCAGCTTATAAATACAAGGGATGCACTTTGTTTTTTCCCTGGCTTTATGAAAATTAAACATTTGTTGTAGGCTATATTTATGTGGTATACAGTTTGTGGGAATTTTTTACCCATTTACCTCCCATGTTCTCACCTGCATACCACAATTTGTAAGTAAGTCTTTAGTAAAACTTCTCTCACTTGTTTTTCTCGTTATTGTCTGATTGCTGCCTTGTAATTGAACTAAATAAATTGGTCAGTAAAGACTACACAGTAAGCAAACAGCAACTGCTGAATCAGAACAATATAATCGGGTCTGCCCTCCTCCAGTGTTAGTTCCGCTCTCTTTTTTTGATTTGGTTTCGGTTTCCTTTCTTGAAAAATAGCCACCCAGAGTTATTAGGACAAACTCTCACACATCTTTAAAGGACTCAGAATAAAGCAAGAACATCCGGTTTGTTCGCTTTACTAGAGTTCCTTAAATAGCCTACCATAAGCCTTCTATCTAATTCTTATTTAGCTGTTTACACCGCTATCAACAGCTATTTAATATAAAATTGTAAATTTTATGTAATAAAATATGTACATTTTCATAAACACATGGCTGTATGCACAAATTATTGTACATGCATGTGTTTTTCTCTGTGAATATGTGGCAGTTTTAGACATAGGCCTACTATCTGCCACGTCCTTATCTGCAATGTAGCCATCTGACCAACAGATGTCCTCTCACCCCATTTCTTATTATGACTTTTCTCTCAGGTGTTTTTAACTGTCTCATGTTTATGATCATTGTAATGGAATAATTCACCCAAAAAGTAAAATTGTTGTAAAATATCCTACTTTATGTACCATCATGTCATTCCAACCTAGATATTAGCCTATTTTCTTCTATCTTTAATAATCTAGCCTACTGTATACAATGTCATCATTAGCTTACTTTTACAACATCATGCCATCACCAGTAGGCAATTGCACCTTTTTATTATTGTTTGGAACATAAGGACTTATTTAGTATCTCAGCCTAAATGTTAAAGGTGTAAAGTTGAATAATGGGACATCATGAAGTTCTGATGTTCTTGTCTTTTAACACGTCAGTCAGTATATGTGTCACAGACACGCCAGGCTCTACACTCACCCAATCACAACGCACTCCCTCTCCTGAGTATTAACCAGCCACACCTGACACTCATCAGCACTCATCACCACAGCAGCATAAAACACACTCCTGAACACTCACTCTCTGTCTGGTCTTGTTAATGCATACTACCTGTTATGCTTGCCTTCAGGACTCCTTTGTACGACTACTTACCTGTCTCCAGCGTTCCCCGTGATTCCTCGTGTCTCCACGTCTCCTGTGAGTTTCAGTGTGTTCGTCTGCTCCACGTAAATCTGCATCCATGCTTCCTGGGAAAACAAAGACAAGAATCAGTTCCAGTATCACGTCCAGTCAACATATCCATCTGCTTCAACTCACCTGCACTCTGCCAGCACGCTCTGTTGTTTTAAATAAACCATGTTTGCACTTACCTGTGTCTCCGCTCCCTTCTGTACGTAACAATATGCAACTGATATAACTGATGAATGAGATTTTTCACATTTTTGTCTCTGATGTTTGTTTTGATTTCCTTTCTTGAAAAGTGAGACAGAATGCTATTAAAGCAAGCTCTCACATATAAGAGATCAGTGTAAAGCAAGAGCATCCTTCCTGACTTTGTTTGCTGTCAACTTAAAATGGATCCCAGTATGTATTTTTTTTTAATAAAACTGTAGAATTTTAAATGTTTATCCTCAACTGACAGTTTACTTGTTACAGGTAAAAATGTAATATATTTTATAGTTCTATCTGCTGTTTTATGTTACTTTGTCAAAATCAACAATATTGATCAAATTGATTTTATTTAATGGGCCTGAGCTAACATGAATTAACAATGAACAGCTGTATTTGCAACTAAAGAAAACAAAGATTAATAAATATTGTAACAATATATACAGTTGTGGTCAGAATTATTGGTACCCTTGATAAATATGATCAAATATGACTGTAAAAATAAATCTGCATTGTTTATCCTTTTGATCTTTGATTCATAAAATTAGCAAAAATCTAACCTTTCATTGAAGGAAAAGAATTGAAAATAGGGGGGAAAATCACATTATGAAATAAATGTTTTTCTCCAAAACACGTTGGCCACAATTATTGGCACCCTTTAATTCAATACTTTTTGCAACCCCCTTTTGCCAAGATAACAGCTCTGAGTCATCTTCTATAATGCCTGAGTTTGGAGAACACCTGACAAGAGATCAGAGACCATTCCTTCATACAGAATCTCTCCAGATCCTTCAGATTCCCAGCTCCATGTTGGTGCTTCTTCTCTTCAGTTCACTCCACTCATTTTCTTTAGGGTTCAGGTCAGGGGACTGGGATGGCCATGGCAGAAGCTTTATTTTGTGCTCAGTGACACTTTTTTGTGTTGGTTTTGATGTTTGTTTTGGATCATTGTCCTGATGGAAGATCCAACCACGCCCCATTATTGGATTTCTAGCAGAAGCGGTCAGGTTTTGATTTTTTATCTGTTGGTATTTGATAGAATCCATGATACCATGTATCTGAACAAGATGTCCAGGACCTCCAGCAGAAAATAGGCCCACAACATTAAAAATCCAGTGTTATATTTAACCGTGGGCATGGGGTACTTTTTTTCCATGTGTACACCAAACCCATCTGTTGGGTTTGCTGCCAAAAAGCTCTTTTTTTTAGTTTCATCTGCAAGAAGCCGGTCCCGTTTGAAGTTCCAGTCTTGTCTGACAACTGAATATGTTGGAGATTGTTTCTGGATGAGAGCAGGGGATTTTTCTTGAAACTCTCCCGAACAACTTGTGGGGATGTAGGTGCTTTTTGATCATTTTTTATAGGGGCCACTGCCTACATGGCTAGCAACTGTACTGTGTAACTTTAAATCTGTGCATTTATGTGTATAAAGTTAGAAACATTTATGTTTCTAACTTTCTAAAACAAAAAAGAGAGAGAGAGAGAAATCACATTGGCATATCTAAGTTTAGGTGTAAGGGTGCTGTTTACAAGCAAAAAAAAAAAAAAACATGTCCCCTAATGGGGTTACATGGAGAAACCATTGACAGTCTTTAGAGTTCCTGCAGAAGCATATAGGTTCTGTGTTGTGAATTCTTCATAGAAATGAGAGGTTCTCCAAATGATTCCACCATGTGGTTCCACAAGGGATGCAATTTTGTTCCTGGCTTTATGCACATTATATGTAGTGCGCACATGTTCTGTATTTCATTTAGTTTAGTTTAGTTTAGTTTAAACTTTATTGTCTGTACAGGTTTCCTGAACAGAAATTCATCTTTGACACTGGCAAAGAAAATACATCCTAACAGACAATACTATACATTCACATATTACATAATAAAACACATAGGAAAAAAATAAATAAATAAAATAAAAAATTATACAATATATATGCATGCCCACATATGCATACACGTGTGTACACACACCTACCCAAAAGGATACCTCATGATAATACCTCAATTAAAAATTTGGTTTAAAACCATCACCGCCAATGGTACAAATGATCTTTTATATAAGTTTTTTTTAGCCAGCGGTATACGCAGCCTGCGCCCCAAAGGTAGGGCCTTGAAGCAGGAGTGGAGTGGATGAGTTTGGTCTGTATATACTGCGATCGCCTTTTTTTCCATAAAGTGTAAAAATAGCTCTTGCATTGTACTCTGTTTCTGGCCGGTGATCTTATTTGCTTCATTAATTACTCGTGTTAATTTATTTTTCTGTCTAATTGTTAAATTACCATACCACGATACAATGTTATATGTTAAAAAACTTTCAATCATCGATCTATAAACAATGGTTAGAACCCTTCTATCTATCCTGAAATTCCTTAGTTTCCTGATTAGACCTAAATGCTGTCTTGCTTTCTTGTGTATATGGTCCACATTTTCCTGAAATGAGAGTTTGTCGTCAATGATTGTACCTAAATATTTAAAATTTGAAACTTGCTCTACCTTTACACCTTTTATAGTAATTTGTTCATATGAGACACCAGCCGTACCAGTCCTATTTTTGTTCCCACAACATAATTCCTTTGTTTTCTCAATGTTCAATTGTAGGTGACTATCATCAAACCACTGTACAAGACTTTCAATATACTCAAAATAGGTTTAACTATTTGTGTCCAATTGGCAAGAGATTAAAACCAAGTCATCAGCGTATTTGATCAGGGTGAGATCAGGGTGAGATCATCCCGGTTACATTGAAGTTCATTAATATAGACAGAGAAAAGCAGAGGTGATAACACACATCCCTGTGGTAACCCTGAATTCAGGACTGTACAATCAGATGAGATTCCATTGACACAAACTTGTTGGGGTCTATTTCTTAATTTTTTTTTTTTTTTTTAAATTCAAGTCATTCCAGCCACTAAATTGTCTTTTTCTTCTTTCTGTACTTGCTTTTTCTTAACATGATTATGCTTTTCATATTAAGAAGATTGCACCTTCATTAGTCTTTTGAATATAAGGTGAAAAAAATAGTTAAATGTTGTTTGTTGGTTTCTGTAAGCACTGTGGTCCTATGAAATGTTTAAACAAGTCTCTATTTGTAAAACCCTAAACTGAGCCTCATATGTGTAACACTTGATACCTTTAATTGGTGTAATGGCACAGGAACGAAAGACCACAATGCCCTACATACACCACCCCAGTACTGGATATATTGTACAAATAAAAGAACAGCAAAGGGTTGCAATGTGTTCCCTCGGGCATGCAGTAAAATACATCAGCTGTAAAATACAATAGCCACGTCATGCAAAGAACAGCCCAGATTACGCTTTGAACACATGCCTAAAAAAGACTTCCAAACCCATGTAACAGGTACTTCCCCATACTCATCATGTTTTGTCTATTGAGCATTTATTGCCTCAAGCACTGTAGTCAGTATGACAGCATATAAGCCCTTAATTTATGTTTGTATGTTGTATCACCTTGGTTACAAGCACATCTGTACTCACGATTTTATAAATAACATTCTCCCTAGTTGTTCTATTTAATTTTGTTGTTTTTATGAAAGAATATGTAAGGGTTAGTTCACCCAAAAATTAAAATTCTTTCATTAATTACTCACCGTCATGTCGTTTCATGCCCATAAGACCTTCGTTCATCTTCGGAACACAAATCAAGATATTTTTCATAAAAATTGATGGCTTAAAATCGATACTTTTTTAGTTTTGACAGTGTATTTAACTATATATTATAAATACAGTTGTTTTGATAACACTTTTTTTTTCTATTTACATAATAGGACTGACAGTTCAGCTGTCATTTGGAATTATAAAAGAATATTGCCTCAACGAAAAAAGGGAATCTTTCTAATTAAAGTGGTACCAACCAGCAGGAGTATGTCATATGTGCCACCACAAATTAACACTATACCACTATACCAATACCAGTTAGGTATTTCATATAATTTTAAATTAGCATGAGAGAAAATGCCACAAACCATTACAAAGTGACACTTACCATTGTGAAATGAATTATGAAACTGGCACCAACCATTCAAGAAGTGTGCTGGGCCCTGACAGTGGCTCTTATACTGCAGAGTAATGTAGGTCTGGAGATACTGCAGAAATTGGATATTACAATGTGGCTACTAGCTACAGCAAGTCAAATCTTTTTACAAAGCATTTGAGTATCTCCAGAAGGAATGCATGTTCACATTGTTAAAAATGCATTTGTCTTATTACATAATTCCATACAATTATTTGTGAAATATTAAAACCATAGATGAGAACTACTTACACATATTAAATTATATCTATATTTTAAATGAATTTGTGGTTATTGTAGACAGTTAAATCAATGATAGCATTTAAAATGTATACACCTTTTTCAGTAAGCAAAGAAAGAAAGGAGGATTAACAAATATGTAAGTTAAAGCAATGGCTTTTTTCTTTTAATAGATAGATGCATTAGCATACTTCAAGTCAGTAAAACTTCACAATTTAACATTTAAAAAATCAAGTCATTGATCGTGTCTAAATATTTATTCAAATGCAAAACTTAAAAATAAGTAATCGGTTAGGACCGGTAGCTAGGAGCAACTAGACTAGATACATGTATAGCCATACAGGCACCTAGTGGGTAAACCATGGCATTACAAATTAAAATTATTTTTCTGGACAAAATATTTGCCTCTTCGCATTGGAATCTATAAACCTTTTCTCTATTTAACCTTAAATGCTGCACTAATTGTAATATAAATAAAAAATATATGAGAAATATTTTCTGTAAAATACAGAACATTTAATTAAAAATAGTTACACCTAAGGTGTGCAGACGCATTGACCACCAAGGAATATGAAATGTGACCCATAAGTAAGAAATACCTGAGGGTTAAATACAAGAAAAACATATTAATGTTGCCTCACCATCACTCTACAATAAAATGATAATGTAGCTAAATGTCGGCAACAGAATGATTAATGCACCATATGCTGTAATGTTTACCAATTAAATTTCTGCAATTATAGTGAAGCTGTCCTCTATTTTGCTTAAGCCCATTCAAATATATTGACAGGACAGCGCTGGTTTGTTTGGAAGAATGTTACAAAATTTGAAAGCTGAGACTTTGTTTCGTATCAAAGCAGGGTTGCCAGTTTGGCCTGAGGTTTACTTGGGCAGAGTGAGAGCGAGACAGAGCCTGAGAGTTGGCAAACCTGTGGCGCCCCAGGTGAAAAAATACTATAGTAATTTATAGTAAATATATATTATAGTATTTACAACATTTTGTTAATGCTACAGCATACTGTAATATTAACTATAGTGAACTGATAAACTGTAATAAATACTGTAGTATACTTTAGTTTTTACTACAGTAAACTATATTGTAGTATAATATACCCTTTAGTTGTAGAAAACTTAGTACAGTATTGGGTAAAGTAATTTGTTTACATTACTATAGTTGTTATATTACCACAGCAACTAGCCTATAGAATTACCACAACAAATTAATTCAAGGACTTTACTATAGTATGGTTCAAAAACACTAGCCTATAGTATTTACTATAGAGGGTATGCACGTGACGTCACCGTCGACCGTTATGACTGCGGTTACGCCCACTGAGTGGCAAAGACTGAGTGGCAGCATTGGTTTTCAGCGCGAATGCCGCGAAAAACACACAAAACACATCCAAAACAGGAAAGATCTTTGCGACTGACTGTACAAATAGCTTTGACACAAAATCCGAGGTATATTTTTACAGACTGCTGAAAGCTACAGAAAAAAGAAGCAAATATGTCGCTGCAATTCACAGAAACAGCTGGACTCCAGGCAAAGAAACATGTTTTGTAGTTATCATTTTGTGTCAAAATGTTGGATTTTGAGGTAAAATCATACCCTATATATTGTATTGTTATATATTGTTTTGACAACTCATCAATTAAATATTTACCGTCTTATATTCTGCATAATTGGGTGTTTTTAAATAAACTGACAAAAACTATACAAGTTTTAGGGCTGGACGATATGATGATACATATAACATTGATATAAGTGATCACTCCGATTTAGACCTACCTATATTGTATTTATATAAAGCGTTCACAGGCAGATTTGCTTTATGTATTTCCACGGCGTAGAAATCAGGCACATTATAAATGACAGGAAACACGATTCCCAGCTGCATGTCATTATCCATGGATTAGGTTTCTTTGACATGTGATAAGGAAAACTTTCTAGCCCAGCCTTTAGTGTAATCGTTTGTTTTACTCGCGTTTTCGCAGTTTCCCCTATTAAATCCAGTCATGCAGCAGGTTCTTTTGCCACTCAGTCCAGCTGAGGAAGCGCGTTCCGGCGGGAAAGTGACGTCTATGCATACCCTCTATACCCCCTCTCGCTGACGTCGCCACACCCTTTACTTGGAATGAGCAGCTTACAGTTTCAGTTTTCTTTCGTGATTCCGTCTGCAGCATAATAGCAGTGGTAGGCACTGGCACTCCTGTGCTACGATCTTCTAAAAAAAATCATGAAGCGCGGTAAGTAGCAGGTTTAAGGTAGGAGGTATAAACTCATTTCACATTTGATTATTTATAGAAATAAATAGGCTGTTGATATAATGGATGGTAGTGTAACCTACAAATAGCTTAACAATTACAAATAAACAACATAAATGTTCAATCTGATATAATCATAATAAAATCGTAATATTTATTTAGATATTTGGTGTTCTTAAAATTATAGCCTATTTGAGATTGTAGGAGAAATGTGTTCTTATGTAGGCCTATTAAGTAGGCTATTTATTTACACTGCGAAATCGCTGTAAAATAAGTTTACTGCATGTTCAAGCGTGGTTAATATTTGAAAAGTAGAACATATAGTCAGTGACAAGATGCCTTACGGTTTAATAAAGCAAGAAGCCGTGGTTTTCAGTGAACAGCTAAGGGCGTTGGTACGATGTGTAGCAGAAAATTTTAGTCCATAAGAATATTTATTTTAAAATTTGCCCATGTACATTTTAATGTATTTTTTGTAGAGTAATTTACAACGACTTCGAACAAGACGCAACCAATCAGAATCAAGGACAGGTGCCGAATTTTGACTCCCTGCCAAATTATTACTCCCTCATTAAAGGCCCACTGAAGAGTGTTGGAACGTGCAGCATTATTCAATGTGTTGACGTAATTTCAACTGAAACAGGAAGAGAGGGCGATATATCGAACAGCCCCGCCCCTTTTTAAAAATAGCCAATAGCGTTTCGTTTATGTTACAGCTTGGCCAGAGCCGTTAGACTCTGTAAAACCTCAGTTTCCTTCTAGTCTCTAACCGTTTCTCCTCATAATGTCCTTTATATCACTTTAATATACAGCATTCTGTGCAGAATTCAAATGAGTCCGATACCTTTTGTGGTCTGTGTCGACTCGCGCATATGAACTGCTCTGTACTCTCGTGTCTCTGGACCGGAGCAGACTGCTCGCATTGCGGCAGTTAATGTGACGCTAACACGAAAACGGACTTCATTCGCGTCAAAGGAAAGCATGTGTACACTGTCTGAATCGTTCCCTATTCTCTATATAGTGCACTATGTGCCATTCACCATGCAGAAACTAGTAAATGTGTGAGCAAGTGACCGATTTCAGCCGCTGCTCCAGGGTCTGTAAGAGTGTAGGAGGAGGCGGGACTTCAGATTCTAGAGAGCATTTGATTGGACCGAAGATTTGACGAGAAACTGAAGTGTGATGTATTGTCATGAAAATGCGTGATCCATTTTAGCGGAAGTGAGAGACTAATGCTGCGTCCCAATTCGCCTACTTCTACTACGCCCTAAAAGTATGTACTCTTTCTGTGAACAAAAAGTACATACTTTTGAGTGTGTAGCAAAAGAGTAGACAAGCTTTGGGACATACTATCACGTCATACAATTGCGTCTTTGCTCTCTGTCGCATCCTGTCACCGTAAACGGGCCTGTCAATCATCTTACATCCTCCACCACATTTCATTTAGTTAATTTCCCACGTATCGGAGAGAAATGTAGTACCACGTTGATCTGCAGTCGCGGGTCTTTCATGTGGAGAACTCTCCTCATATGCATAATGATGCATTTAAAAGTTAATGGCCAATCGGATCTTTATAAAAGTCCACATTGGTATTGCAGATGAAATATAACACGGATAGCATTAAATAAATATTTTCTATCAGGTTAAACTGATTATTAGTCACTCAAACCTCTCACCGTCGGTCGCGCATATCCGCCATGTTTTGTAGTTTTTTAACACTTTTTACTTGTGTTTGTAGTTCTGAACTGAATCCTCATCCAAAGCGCAGTGGGTTGTGGGCAATATTAGCCTTTATAGTATGCACGGATCCACACTTCGAAAATCTACCGGAAATAGTAGACCATCCGGGGACTTTTGGCATACTCTTTTCAACATACTATGCTTTGGGACACACTTATTTTAATCTCACATACTATTTAGGATGGATAGTATGGACATTGGGACGCAGGGTCAGTTTTGAATGCTTATATCTCCTAAATGTGAATTTTGTCATTGTTTTGGAACACACCAGCTTATTCATAACATTAAGGCTAACATATTCATACTAAAAGCTAAAAAAAATTTGATTTCAGGGGGACTTTAAAGTTAGTACCAGATTTGCCTAATTCTAACCCCACTCCTAATCCTAAACCTACCGGGGGGTAATAATCTGGCAGGGGTCAGAATTCGGCACAACACCTGTACCCGTTTTAAGCAAATAAGATTTTCCTAAGAGGATTGTGTTACAACATAACAGACACAGACATTTTTCCTCCATTTTACAATATAACTTGATAAATCAGAGAACAGACTTCGTTGTAAACAAATTGTTGTAAACAAATTGTTGTAAACAAATTCTCCAGTGATTTCATCAGGTTTATTCTTTTTCAGGACTGTTCACCATAATTGGGGTCACAGCTGGGGCAGGTAAAGTTGTTCTGAGGACTGTTTCTTCAAATGAAACCATATCAGTTGTACAGAAGATAGTTAGTGCTGTTTGCGTCCATTAGTTGGTGCAGTTGCGTTGGCTCCGGTGGCGCTCACCATGGCTGGATTCACCTCCGCTGGTATAGCAGCAGGTTCTCTGGCTGCCAGCATGATGTCATCAGCAGCCATCGCCAACGGAGGCGGTGTGGCTGCAGGAAGTTTGGTCGCGCTCCTCCAGTCAGCAGGTAGCCAATATATGTTTTAAGGTGTAAAGGAAGTTGTGCTAGTCTTTTCTTTCATATTGTGACGTAGGCCATATCCAGATGAAACGGCTTTTCGAATGAGAAAAAATGTAGAGCGGGACATGATTTTATCCGTTGGGAATTGTGGGATGGTTGTGGTTTGCTATTGCTGTGATCTCATGTGAGTGACAGGTTGTCCTGTCCTCACACCAGTAAACACGTCATCCATGAACAGAAGAAATGTTGCTGAAAGAAGGCGGGGAACCTATTTTGATTAAATATTAACAGGTACATAAATAAAAAAATGACGCTAACGGATAAATCATTTATAATAAATACTGAAATATAAGTCACCATGAAATCAGAATTGAACACTCTTGTTTTTTAAGTGCCGTAAGAATAAATGTAGGCTATCAAACCTGAATTTAAATGAATAGGCCATGTGGGCCAAACTATGAAATAAGTGCCTTTTCCATTTTGAAAATCCCATTTTAAAGCAATAGCTCACCCAAACATATAAATTATAAATTTCCTGACATTCTAAAAATGTTCAAGAACAACTGTTGGTGATTTAAAGATTGTCTCCTCCTTTCAGAGGTGTAAAGTCCAGGTTCAGATAGTAAAAGTCCTCCTCAGTATTTTGTTCCAATCACCTGAATTTGCTAATTAGCACAGTTTTTCATCCAGGAGGTAGAACTAGTTAGTGAAATCAGCTGGCTGAGTTCATGGGTGGAATAAACATATGGCAGGACTTTTATTTTCTGACCCCTGGACTTGACACCTCTGCCTCCTTTTAATGTTCTCCCTGGTCAGGTGCTGCTGGACTGTCTGCAGGTGCGGCAGCAGTCGTAGCATCTGTGGGTGGAGCAGCAGGTGCTGTAGTAGGTGGAGCTGCAGATTTGCTTTCTCATTCCAAGAGTTCACCTGAGGAGGAAGACGATGAAGAGAAGATGATGAAGAGAAGGAAGACGATGAAGAGAAGGAAGATGATGGCAATGAAGAGAAGGAACACGATAACGATGAAGAGAAGGAACACGATGATAAGAAGGAAGACGATGAAGAGTGTTGTGGTTTCTGCTGTTGTAAAAAAAATAATCACAAAAATGTATAAAAAATATCATAAAAATGCATTAGTGAAAATTTTTAACGCATTTAAACCCTAGACCTATAGGTCATCTGACATTCAGTTGACTGATGATGAATATGATGCAGGGCAGTGATATAGCCTATAGAATGCAGTTAGAATGTTCACTGCTAAATTCAAATGTGCTTTCGTGCTTTGGTAGAGATGGACACGCTCAGTGCTTTTCACCTCACAACTATTCAGTGTTTTCAACCACATAAAGTTTATTTTTAAGTTTCAGACATTTAAATAGACATTAAAGCTGCAGTCCATAATTTTGCCTCTTTGACGCCATCTCTGTTTGAAACCTGCAATTGCAGTTGTTTGCGGAATTATTATCTTTCCGTGCATTGTGCCTTGGCACGGCTCCTCAGTGCGGATGAATATAATGTTTGCTGTCAATCACCACATCGTTGTGGATACTGTACTTCAGAATCACAGATTGTAGTCTTGGAAGTATGTCCAAAATAAGAATTTTCACTGGAATATATCATCTGAACAAGTATGTCTGCCACTTTTGTTCTGAGGAAAAAAAAGCATTACAGTAAATCGCGCTGCCAATGGTGATTAAATCTAACGATCGCTTAGCTCAGATCACGTCAAACCATGCAAATTATTATTGTTATACTTTGTTCTCAAATTGTTAATGTTAACAACATCAGCATTGCGTGACTATGTGTATTTAGTGTGTATTAGCGTTACCAATAGATTTCAATTTCTGTACAGTCTAATCTCTAACGTTAATTTGTCATACCATACAATCCACCATCAAAATTATGAGTTTAATTATTCCAGCTGCTGTGAGAAAAGGCTATAAATGATATGCCTCACATGCAATATAGCCTACTAGCTGGGACTTGTTCTTTATGTAAACAGATGTGACATAATGATGCAAAGACAAACGGCGACATGCTTGAAAAACCCACCAGTACCACTTGAATTATAAAACATTATTACAAGCTTACCGTTGTGAATCGGGCTAAGGTAAGGAGATTGTTTTGAACACTGGCTGGTTATGTACATGCTCAAAAATTGATTTTGGATAATTTTTAAACAAAAAAAGTTACGGACAGCAGCTTTAAATAGGCTACTAGCCAAAAATACATTTTGTTAAATACACACTGATAACTATTTATGGAAAGTGATGATAATAATAGGCTAATCCTTTCTTCAATTAAAATCTGACAATGTTTTGTATCAGATAAACATTCACCGGCTCCTTTTATGTATTACGGGAGAAATTGGTGAATTTATGCTTTAATCCAACAGATCCGATTCTTTGAACTGCGGTGGCAGCACCCGCGTTATAGCTCAAATGACATGATTTAAACAACAAAACAATATAATTCGTACGAATTCATACGAATGACCTACCTCTAACCACGCCCCTAAACCTACCCGTCACTGGGATTTAGACAAATCGTATGAATTCGTGATGTCGTATAAATTCGTACGAATTAGCCACCTCGTAAAATACGTAGCCTACGAATTGGTCGTAGCGTTAGTTTTGTGGAGAGATTCGTGCTGCACATTACATTGATGCGCACTCGCGTTAATGTATTAGGCTACATTGATGCGCACTCAACATGCGTCGTTATAAAATGCCATAGTAACTGCCTCAAGTGAACTATAAAAATGTAAAGCCGTGTCTGAAAGCTGCAGTCGTTTTTTATTGGTTAAAATGAATGGAGAATATCTCATATTTTTCCGTGGCTGCTCAGCGCCTATATAGCCTGTTCATGATAGACTATAGTTAACAAATTTGTGAATATTTTGAATAAAAAAGGAAAAACGAAAGAAAAGTGACAGGCCTACATCTGTCATACAGCGCTATTGTGCCTGCGTGGCGCGTCGCCCCCCACATATTGTGCACATTTTGTGAATTAATTTAATAAACTTAGTGGTAACCTTCAGTAAATTAACTTCTCTAAGAAAAGTATTCATAAAACATCAGCTGACCATATGTTTACTTTCAATTGCATATTTCCATATTGATAAAAAAAAAAAAAAATCAAGATATAGCCTAGTTCACCCAAAAATTAAAATTCAGTCATCATTTACTCAACCTCATTGTCCAAAAGTTTGTGTAATAAATTCTATGTTGAATCAAATAAAATATTTTTTTCTGAATCTACTTTTTGTAATGTCTGTTTGATGCTTTACACAATAGGCTAATGACTTCAAATTAGTCATTTAAAAGCTGTTTGCAATTATTGAAAATGCAGGTTGGCCTTTCAACTTACAAATATGAGGGATGCACTTCGTTTTTTTCCATGGTTTATGAAAATTTATTATTTGTGGCTATATTTCTGTGTGGCTACAGTTTGTGGGAATTTTAGCCATTTACCTCCCATATTCAGACCTGCATACCGCAATTTGTAAGTCTTTGGTAAAAACTCCTCTCACTTGTGTTTCTCGTTATTGTCTGATGGCTGCCTTGTCCTTGTAATTTAACTAAATAAATCGGTCAGTAAAGACTACGCAGTAAGCAAACAGCAACTGATATGAATCAGAACCTCCTGTGTTAGTTCCGCTCTATTTGTTTGTGTTTGCTTTCGGTTTCCTTTCTTAAAAAATAGCCGCCCAGTGAGTTATTAGGACAAACTCTCACACATCTTTAAAGGACTCAGAACAAAGCAAGAACATCCGATTTGTTTGCTTTACTGGAGTTCCTTAAATACCATAAGCCTTCTTTCTAATTCTTATTAAGTTGTTTACACCGTTATCAACAGAAATCTTTATTTAATATAAAAAATCGTAAATTTAATGTAATAAAATATGTTTTCATATACACATGGTTGTATGCTCAAATTACTATACATGGAATATGTGGCCATTTTAAACACTATCTGCCACGTCCTTATCTGCAATGCAGCCATCTGACCAACAGATGTCTCTCTCTCACCCCATCTGATGTTAGTTTCGTTTCCTTTGAAAAGAAAGCTATAAAAGCCCGCCTCTCACATATAAGAGATCGGTGTAAAGCAAGAGCATCCTGAGTTTGTTCGCTTTAATAGAGTCGACTTAAAATGGATCCCTGTAAGTATCTTTTAATATAACTGTAGAATTTTAAATGTTTATCAACAACTGACAGTTTACTTGTTTTTCCATCTACTCTCTAGTTACGCTTATTGCAACAGGTGCAGCAGCAGGTAAACATGTAAATATAAGATATAAAATGTAAAAAAAAAATATATATATATATATAGCCTAGTTTCACAGACAAGGTTTAAAACTATTCCCAGACTAAAATACATGTCTGAGCTGTTAAACATATCTTAAAGTATGGCTAGTGCCATTGTTTTGTCTCAAGATGCACACAATAGTAATGTTTTTTTTTGTTTGTTTGTTTGTTTGTTTTTGTTTTTTTTTTTCTAAGACATGTTTATAAAAGCTACTTAAATATCCTAATTGAACTTAGATCTCCTGGCTGAATCTAAGCCCTGTTTGTGAAACCATGCCTATATTTTCTATCTGCAGTTTTATGTTACTTTGTCAAAATCAACAATATAGATATAAAATCAAAAGTTGTATTAATATTATTTAATGGGCCTATGCTAACATGAATTAACAATGACTAACGTTAACAAAGATTAATAAATAGCTACTGTAGCAATGTATTGCTCAATGTTAGTTAATTCCAAACATACCAAAATGTTTTAGTGCATATATAAATTATTTTAATGGAATTTATAATTTCCACCAATAGCCGGAGCAATTGTTGCAGCTCCTGCTGTTCTAGCAGCGGCCGGTTTCACCGCAGGTGGAATTGCTGCAGGTTCAATTGCCTCCACTATGATGTCAGCTGCCGCCGTGGCTAACGGAGGAGGGGTCGCAGCTGGAGGCGTGGTAGCAACTCTTCAAGCCGCTGGTGAGCCAAATATATGAAATAACCAGTTTAACAATAAATCTAATTTATTCAAGTGGCAAATAGGCTACACAAACTCTTTCAACTGACATATTTCATGTCATTATAGGTGCTGCTGGAATCCCTTTGGCAGGTCAAGCCATCGTCGGCACTCTGGGAGCCGCTCTGGGGGCCGCTGCCAGCATGGCTAGCAACTGTACTGTGTAACTACTTTAAATCTGTGCATTTATATGTTTCTAAAAGAAACTCACTATATTATCACTATCTCACTGTCTGTAAGTGATCAACATCACATTGGCATATCTGTATCTGCAGCTAAGTTTAGGTGTAAGGGGGCTGTTTATATGCAAATAAAATAAAAATAAAAATAGTCTCTTTCTGTCATTTCTTTAGTTATCGTAAACTGATTTTGTGTAATTTGACTGCTCAGAGTTACTCACTTGAACCGTCGTTAGGGGAGTTTTCCTGAATAATGAAAAGGGTTCGGATTGGAGGAACATTCTGGAGCCATAAGGCACATTTTTGTACTCAAGCAACTTTGATTTATATTTCAAGTGCCTCAAACCATGTCCCCTGATGGGGTTACTGGAGAAACCATTGACAGTCTTTAGAGTTCCTGCAGAAGCATATAGGTTCTGTGTTGTGAATTCTTCATAGAAATGAGAGGTTCTCCAAATGATTCCACCATGTGGTTCCACAAGAGATGCATTTTGTTCCTGGCTTTATGCACATTATATGCAGTGCACATTTGTTGTGTATTTCTGAGTCAATATGTGCCAAACAGGGGAGGGCTTATTCCTCCAATCAGGAATGAGCTAGAGCTAGAGTGATGATACTCATACTGCACATGCTCAGTTAGACCCTTCTGCATGTAACCATTATTTAAAAAAAAAAAAACTTTTGAAGTTAAAATAAAAGTTTTTTTTCATGCTCAGAGTTTTTGTCATACCAAACTTTTTTAAAAAAAAAAAAAAAAAAAGAAAGAAATTGCAAAATGATGTTAAAGAATGATTTTTATTACATTTTATTGAATGTTCCAATTGTCTCTGTGGACTGTTGCAACCATCCTCTCTTATGGGGTCAGTTGTAACATTTGACTTTGTCTACTCAAGTATAAATTGTATGTATATTATCATACGCATGTTACAGCAGTGTGGGTGGGTAGCTGACAGATGGGTTTAATATATTACAATTTCAGCTTTCCAATATAACGGTCTCTGAGAAACGGAAGGCCATCAGCCTGGCCATCAGATGCGCTCACCTTTTCTATCAGCTGTTTCTAATTTTGCCATATTTATAACAACTGTAATGGAATGGTGTAATGGCACAGGAACGAAAGACTCCCACAACGCCCTAGTACATATACACCACCCAAAAGAACAACAAAAGGTTGCAATGTGTTCCCTCAGGCACACTGTAAAACACATCAGCTGTAAAATACAGCTACGTCATGAGAACAGCCATTACACTTTGAACACAAAGCACAGGCCTAAAAAAGATTTCTAAACCCATGTAACAGGTACTTTCCCATATTTATCATGTTTTGTCTATTGAGCATTTGTGGCCTCAAGCACTGTATGACAGCATAGCTAATAAACAAGCCCCTCGTTTTTGTTTGTATGTTCTATCACCCTGGCTACAAGCATGGCCTACCTACTCATGATTTTATAAATAACATTCTCCCCTTTTTATTCCGTTTAATTTTGTTGTTTTGATGAAAGAATATGCCTTCCGACTCCGAAAGAGATATGCCAGCTATACCTATTTGTGAACGCTCTACAGCCAATAGCTTTTAAACAGGCAGGCTAAACAATCAAAACTTAATTAAACTGGTCAGCATTTCATAATAATAGCATGTTAAAAGATATATGTGGGTAATGTAAATGTTTATGTGATTGACATTTGTGTTGTATTTGTCTGATACAGCACTTTGAGCTAGTGAGCACTGAAATTTAAAAAAAAAAAAGTTGTCTTTTCTTCCTTCTGAATAAAAATCTAAATTTCAAACCTGTGATTTGTGAGTGTGACTGCTTGCTGTTCACATGAGGCACCAAGTTTGTAATAGCCTACTTTAAATTGTTTGAAATTTATCTCTATAAATGATTGGAGTTTCGTTTTCTGAAAAAGGATACACCCAGAGGCTTTTAAACTCACCCTCTCACACATAAGCAGTCAGTTCAAGAGCGTCCCAGTCAACTTAAGATGGATCCGTGTAAGTATCCTATACTTGCAGATACTACAGAATTATTAAAATTCATCAAATCACAGTTATCCTAACCTATGTTTGTTTTCTTGTAAGGTACAATGATCGCAGCTGGTGCAGGAGCAGGTAAAAGAAATGCGGAATATCGTTTTATTAGACAGAAGACATGATTTTAATTGTTAATTGTTGCAACACAAATGTTAATATATGCTAACGGTTTTAACTGGCTTTTAAATGTTTATCCATCTGGACCAGTTCGTTTTTACAAATGTGCCACGTTTCCACCAACAGCCGCAGCAGTTGCTGCAGCTCCTGTTGTTCTAGCAGCGGCCGGTTTCACCGCAGGTGGAATTGCTGCAGGTTCAGTTGCCTCCACTTTGATGTCAGCTGCCGCCGTGGCTAACGGAGGAGGGGTCGCAGCTGGAGGCGTGGTCGCAGCTCTTCAAGCCGCTGGTGAATATCTAGAAACCAGAGATTGTATTATTATAGGGAGATGTGAGCATAGACATTATTAATACTTATTACCACTATGTCTATGGATGAGAGGGTCTGTATCTTTTACCACTGGAGAAAGCATAACGGCTAACTTAATCACGTGCGGCACCTCTCAGCCTATCGTGTAATTGCCTCTGGTCTCCTTCCCTGCTTACCGCCACAGCCGGAGCGTTAGCATTAGCCATTACGCATTTTTGGCTAAAGGTTGCAGGCTTGCCTTCCAGTGGCTTTTCTAGAAACCCCTGCTGTCGAACTCTGTGGATATCTTCTTTACTCCTTTTTCAGTGATTTAAGGGTTAATTTAATACATCTGTGTGTTAATGCATGGCAACAACACGATCACGTGTGAGTAGGCTAAAGCCCTGGGTATACTTCGTTTATTTATGCGTAGGGGAGAGTGGGGTAAGATGAGCCATTTTTTTTACTTATGTGGTCCTCAAGATAAGGGAAAATGAGGCACAAGTACAATGAAAGTATTTAAAGTGATTTCAGAATGTTTCCTATCATTTTAAATGATCAGAGTACATCTATGACAAAAGCCGCTTTTCCACCATAGGGCCGAACGGTTCTCATTGCGTAACCGTTCCATTCCATGCCGATCAGGACCAGCTGGTACGGTTCCGGTTTCGTTTTCCACTGTGGGGCTGATAACGGCCGCTCTTTGGAATGTAATATAAAAGCGTCAGTCGTTGCCTTGGTAACGCAACAGTTTACTTATGATATGAGATGTAATAACGACCGCGTTATGGCGGATGATTAGATGTTTCTTTTAATTCTATTATTAATTTGTGTTTACGTCGCTCAAATAGAGCGCTTAGCCAGCTACGGAGAAACTGGTAGCCAGGCAACAGACAAGTGACCAATCCTGTGTGTCGACATCACTTCACGGATTCTACCAGCACGAATTCAGGGCCGAGAACGGTTTGCAATCGTGCCGTGCCGTACCAGGCTCCAGTGGAAACACATCTGGAACCGTTCCTTACCATTCTAAGAAGAACCGTTCGGCCCGACGGTGGAAAAGCGGCTAAAGGGTTCTAAAAATATGGCTTCTTATAAAAAAGTGTTCCTCTGGCTCAATTTACCCAATTTTACGAGTCAGTAGGTGTGTGTAAACTGACCATCTAACGGAATCTGAATCAAACCCATGTGAAATTTTAAAGATAATGTACCTATTTTAAAAACTAATTTAATAATCAAATTTCCTTTTATAAATATTCTTTGTAAAAATACTTTACAAATATTTCTTTTTTTAAAGCTAAATTAAACAAAATAAAACCAACCAAATGAAGTTGAAATTTCAGTATCTTTAAATGTTTGCATTTCTGAAACAATATGTTGAACATCAAAGTTGTAACCTTCCCATAAACAGACTAAACAGAGAGTTTGTTGAGTAAAGTTAAATAAAAACTAAAAAAGAATGAATAAATGTCACTGAAACTAATAAACCTTTTATTCAAAAGGTTCTTGACATGGTAGTTTTTCTGGAATGTCGACCATGTTAGGCCATTAGAGACTACAGGTGGAAAGATATATATGATTAAACATCCTCTGGTTCGTATCAGAGAAGGATTTGGTGTACTTGTACACTATTCCTATCCGATAAACTCAAAAATTAAGATAAACTAAACCAGTTGCGTAATATTACATTGAAATGACACCAGTTTATACTTCAGATTTAACTTAAATTCATTGCCTTATGGTGGGGTAAGTTAAAATGCTGGCTCAATTTACCCCACAGCATTTGGCTCACTTTGCCCCATAGCTGCCATTTTAGGAAAAGCTAGCTAGCTTACCAATTCAGAATAATATTTAGATAAATGACTTGCATGGGTTTATATGTTGCTAAATCACCAATATGCATCATAAATAGTTTTAGACCTGGACAAATTTGCTTTGATGAAACAGCCATTACATCTGTTATGTTAAAACTTTACTTTGACAAGCCAAAAACAGTTTTTAAAGTAAATAAGCAACTTCCACTCCTCCCATGTGCTTCTCCTTTTCACATTCCGGCAGAAATGATGGGTGGTTCTAAAATATATGGTCACATGACAATAAAATGGTACAGTTGTCAAGATACAGGGGGTGGGTCAACTTACCCACTGGCTCATCTTACCCCACTCTCCCCTACGCTAGTGTACGCGCACAGTCGTACACATATACACAGGCATTTGACGCATGCGCAGTTTTGGGCAATCGCTCGCCACGAGTTACAACCTATGTAAACATCTTTGTATTCTTTCATGCTAGAGTTGTACAAATTAGGGCACTTTCTAACCTCTTCGCACAATCTGTCGTCTATGAAGGCCTCCATTGTCACTGTTGCTTGCATGCTTTCTGGTCTGTTATGTTTATGCAGTTTTTCTTGTGAATGGATGCTCACTCCCAGGGCATGGTTGCCACCTTGTGGATAAATTAATTACTGCAAAAAAAAAATAAATAAAAAATAATGCGCATGTGCAACCTGAGTGTACAAGTACGCGCAGTTACAAAAATCCGGCGGTGCACGTACTCTTCTGATGAAGAAATTAGCTGTACGCTGACCCTCATGTACGCGTAAAAAGTGAACTATACTTTGGGCTTAAATGACAGTTTCATTTTTCATTGAACTATCTATCCCTTTAACTCTGACATACTCTAACACAGACAGAAACCCACCACTTAGCACCACAACACACTTCTAGCCAATCAGCAATAAGGGGCGTGTCTGTCCACTCATGATGGGAGAGAAGAGAGAGTCAGCTGAGAGATTTGAAGAAAGACTTTAGAAACAGATGGCTGAGAGACATTACAAAAGAGAAGAGGTCAGAGGAATATCACTGGGAAAAGAAGGGTTATGATCAGGCAAGAGCTTTAAGACCTGTGTTAATATTAAAAAAACTTTCCAGCACTTGAGAGACGCAAGCAGGAAGGCCTGAAAACAGTTGCAGAGGTTGCGTTGTTTCTGCTCCATGGTTTTGAGTGTGTGCTGCTGGTGAATAACAACAGACTCTTGCTTGTATATACTCTTGTGTACTGTATGTTCATTGTTTGTGCTTCCTTGTCGCTCGTTCGTCAGTATTATTTTTCTTCGCTTCAGAGACACTCTTGCATTACGGGTTTATGCATTTTGGGGGAGTAGTAATGAAGGGAGGGGTGTGTTTGTTTGGGTTGACTTCAAATGTCAACAGTGTTCAACAACAATATTGAGAAATCTCATACTGTACCTTTAACTTGCAAAAGTACAACCCGAATTCCGGAAATGTTGGGACGTTTTTAAATTTGAACAAAATGAAAACTAAAAGACTTTCAAATCACATGAGCCAATATTTTATTCACAATAGAACATAGATAACATAACAAATGTTTAAACTGAGAAATTTTACAATTTTATGCACAAAATGAGCTCATTTCAAATTTGATGCCTGCTACAGGTCTCAAAATAGTTGGGACGGGGGCATGTTTACCATGGTGTAGCATCTCCTCTTCTTTTCAAAACAGTTTGAGGACGTCTGGGAATCAAGGTTTTGAGTTTCTGGAGTTTTGGTGTTGGAATTTGGTCCCATTCTTGCCTGATACAGGTTTCCAGCTGCTGAAGAGTTTGTGGTCGTCTTTGACGTATTTTGCTCTATAGGTGAAAGATCTGGACTGCAGGCAGGCCAATTCAGCATCCGGAGTCTTCTACGACGAAGCCATGCTGTTGTAATAGCTGCAGTATGTGGTTTTGCATTGTCCTGCTGAAATACACAAGGCCTTCCCTGAAATAGATGTTGTCTGGAGGGGAGCATATGTTGCTCTAAAACCTTTATATACCTTTCAGCATTCATAGTGCCTTCCAAAACATGCAAGCCGCCCATAACATATGCACTTATGCACCGCCATACCATCAGAGATGCTGGCTTTTGAACTGAACACTGATAACACGCTGGAAGGTCTCCCTCCTCTTTAGCCCAGAGGACACTGCGTCCGTGATTTCCAACAAGAATGTCAAATTTGGACTCGTCTGACCATAGAACACTTTTCCACTTTGAAACAGTCCAGGCCCACAGGACACGACGGCGCATCTTTTGATGTTATGCACTGTAGATGATGAGATTTGTAAAGCCTTTGCAATTTGACGTTGAGGAACATTGTTTTTAAACTATTCCACAATATTTTTACGCACTATTTCACAGCTCTGCCCATCTTTACTTCTGAGAGACTCTGCCTCTCTAAGACATCCCTTTTATAGCTAATCATGTTACAGACCTGATATCAATTAACTTAATTAGTTGCTAGATGTTCTCCCAGCCGAATCTTTTCAAAATTTCTTGCTTTTTCAGCCATTTGTTGCCCCCGTGCCAACTTTTTTGAGACCTGTAGCAGGCATCAAATTTGAAATGAGCTCATTTAGTGGATAAAAATGTAAAATTTCTCCATTTAAACATTTGTTATGTTATCTATGTTCTATTGTGAATAAAATATTGGCTCATGTGATTTGAAAGTCTTTTAGTTTTCATTTTATTCAAATTTAAAAAACGTCCCAACATTACGGAATTTGGGTTGTAGAAGTGTGGTTCAGAGTCTGAAAATACATTAAATATTTTCACTTCACAACTGTACTTTAATTTTTATAGAGACAATGTTTCATAGATTTGTAAAAGAAATCATTGGTTATCTCCCTCTCTTATTTAGACATGCTATCCAGCTAAAATACAACACAAGCCTTCAATTAGTGATCCAATAACTTCAGCTAAATGCTCCTTCTGAATGACTGGTTCTGAAATCATTTTGTTTTATTAGGTGCTGCTGGAATCCCTATCACAGCTAATGCTGTAATAGGTGCCATAGGGGCCACTGTGGGTGGAGCTATGGGTGGAACATGGATATGCAGTGCAGGAGCTGCAGGTGGATCCATAATTCTCTTTTGAGTATACAGAATAGTTATTATTATTTTTTATTATTAGTTTTTATTAGATTTTCCAACAGTAAGGAACTGTATAAGTGCTGTATAACACTCCCCAAAAATGTGCTTTAACATCTGTTTATCCAACTAAGTACAATGCTTTTAATATAACAGCAGTATCTGTTTCATCCATGTTTGGTATAGCATCATGAATTGCTATAGTAGCTCTGGAAACACACAATGTGTGATCAAGGCCTACAATGTGTGATGAAAACTAATTACTCTTTTAAAATAAGTCCTGTTATGATTTGTCAATAGGTGCTGCAACAATCCCTGCCACAGGGGAAGGCATCGGAGCCGCCATGAGCGCAGTTGCCGGCTTAATTGCCAACTGCACTGGGTAACAGGATCACTGTATCTGTGCTTTCATGCCACAACAGGCCCTTAACAATTTGACAGATTTCTGTTCATGAAGCCAAATATAGCATTTAACTAATCCACAACCATAAACGTATGCATATAATTACTTTTATTATTATTGTTAATAGTAATAATAATAATAATCTATTTCTCTTCTTCTCTTCTGTACTAATCTAGCTTATACTTCGAACTTGACATTGTACTATGAATATTTTTTGCTCTTATGACAAAATGCTTGAGATGTTATATAAAAGGACCTGCTAAACGAGTAAATGTAATTATAACAAAAATTAAACTATTTAAAACTTAAAAAGAAATAAATATTGTATTATAAAGCCATGATGACAGTCTGTGTCTTGTATTTTCTAAAAGTAAGCAGAATAATGCTAGGTAGCAACACCAAGGTCTTTCTTTGATTCCCAGGGAATGCTTGAATACCTTGAATGCATTGTAAAAGTCATTTTAGATAAGGCACCACTGTTGATTGTTGATAGTTTTTTAAAAGGTAAAATATGGGGAGGTGTATGTTTCAGGAGTGAGATAAATGCTTCAACATGTATATTTTTTTCTGCTGGTATTTACAGCGGGTTCCATAGAAACAAATAATAATCCTAGTACCCATGCAGGACATATAATGTGCACTAGGTGGCACTAGTGGCACTAAGGAACGAGCAGTCATTAATCCAAAAGAAGATTAGGCTGACAGCCGAAACACTAGGGGGCAGTAGGAAAATTTAGTCTTTTTACCGACATGTATGTGAGCCTATACGAGAAACTCAAGAAATGAGAAACATGAAACGCTTTTAACGCGTTTTTATATGATTTTAAAACATGTAAACAGTTGAGTCTGTGTGGTCTTGATTAAGGGGGAGGATGGAACATTTCAGGGAGCCGGTAAAAACAGACTGCGAGGAACTACTGACTCGTTTTCAGGCGACCGAGTCAGTTCGGTACGAGCAGTTTCTAGAGATCTGGAGAGACATGAAATTCAGCAGCATCTTCTAGTGAGTTTGACGCGCATCTTTAAGATATGAAATCACTCACTTAGATGCCAGTGACAGTTTTATACGCATATTTTTAAAATTACCTTTCAAATGAGATTATAATCACATAAGAGAAAAAGATACTAGGAGAGGCAGTCATGCTTCCCCTGCAGGAGCTGCACACAGAAACCAGCCACCTCTCATTTGTGTTTATTCTGTTGTATATTAATATGTTTATTGTGTATTTTTATATTGTATATTATTTTTATTTGTATTGTATATTAAAATATTTTTATATTTATTGTATATTAATATATTTCATTGTAAATAATAATAAGTATAATTATTATTATTATTATTATCATTCTTTATTATTATTAACATTAACATTACTGACATCTTTTTTCCCCCTTTATTGCTTTTGTCATATTGTAATGTAAAACAATCATCCCAGTAAAGGGAATTTGAAGGTTTATTTCTTTTGTCTCTTCTCTTTTGTGCAGTGGTAAACCAGAGCCATCTGAGAGAAGGCGCTTTGCTCGTCTGATCATGTCTGTGGTGTCTCCATACTTCTTTCCTCCCTACACTTTCCAGATCAGAGTGGGGGGGCTTTATCTGTTGTACGGGCTCTTCAACTCACAACTTGTCACTCCCAGAGAGAAGGTGTGCTGTCGCTCAACAACTATTCATTCTTTGCCAGTCTTCAAACTGGTTGCTTTTTGTCTAAAGGCCAATTCACACTGCACCGACAGATGCCGACCAATGCGGACAATCACCGGATTACAGTATGTCACTTATCAGACAAGAGAAAACAAGGGCAGATTGATGGCAACAGACACCGACAGGAATAACACACTGATCCGACAAACACAATGAAGTGTCTGTTTGTCGCTGTCTGCCGGTGCAGTGTGAATTGGCCTTTAGTGTTTCTGTTTAGAATGGTTGTTTTCTGTTATTAGGGCCTGTGATTACTCACTTTCATGTAACGTTCATGTATGACTTTCTTTATTCTGTTTAATTTTTTTGTCCTTAAAAAAGTTTTATTTTGGATCGCATTGACTTTCATTGTTGGACAAAACAGTTCAACATTCTTCAAAATGTTCTATTTTTTTTTTTTTAATAAGAAAGTCACATAGGTTTTGAAAGACATGACAGGGTGAGTAAATGATGATGGAATTTAGAATATAGATAGATTTAGAAAAAAAAATTTTACACAAAAAAATGATCATTCTACATGATATTGTATGGTAATTGTTTGACCTGTATCTTTGTGCATGTTTGTCTTTGTAGATCCGCATTTCTCTGAAGGACTGGGAGGATGTCATGCAGTTTCAGAGGGATGCAGTGAACGCTCAACATTATGATGTGGTTTATATCTTCAGGAAGCTCCTGTCAGATAAAGCTTTCTACTTCACGGCCATGCCAATACCAGTAGGTTATTAAGCTCAGTGCTCATCTATCTAAACTGGATGCAAGACACAGTGTTACAACCCTAAGCTGGAATACACTACACAACTTTTGCCCTATTTGCAGTCTGGACTCTGGAGGAGTCGACGCCAGTTACTGAAATTTAGAGCTAGTCTGCAGATTTTGGGCAGTCTGAGTTGACATATTGCACAGAAAATGGTGTAGTGTATGATTGGTGCAATCTTTATTTTATAAAACAAAACAAAAAAGTAGCTTCAGACTATGATTCTATCCAGCCTGAGGATATAAAAAAATTTTATATTTTCAGTGGATTTTACTAGCAATGTGAGACATTTCTGCGTTAATATGTTTTGGAGCAACTTGTGAGTCTGGTAGTGTGTGATCCTACCTTGATGCCCGGATTTTCTCTGTAACCAATTACAAAGTCAGCAAGTATATATTGCTTAGTGTTTTAAAATTTGTTATTTAAGAAGTCGTGTAGTCTATTCCAGCTAAAGGCAACATGACAATACAGACGTAACCGTATACCAGTGGATTTCAGATTAATGCAAAGTAATAGGGATGCACCGATACCAAGCTCATGTACTTGTACTCGTACTCGTAAAAATACCCCCGATACCAAAGACCGATACCTCACTGCACAGAGACACCAGTGGCAGCAGCAGAAACAATGTCAGCCTTAGAGGTGTGGAAATACTTCAAAATTAATGATGACAACACACACATTGCGAACTGCATGCTTTCAATCACAATTCGTTATCGATTAGTGAAGGTGGGATAGGCGGAATCGCGCTGAATGACATGTTGGTATTAATTCAGTGTTTATAATGCTAATTCTTGAACTTCAAAGAATTTTAACCCAAACTGACTGGGTTTCTAGAGAACAAATTGTGGACAAAAAAAAGTGGAAGACTTAAACACAAAGTCTGTAAAATAAACCGTTAAAAGCGCTCTCTCTTTCTTGCGCGCGATCCCAGTTCTCTCAGACAGCGCGCGATCAGTTCTCCTTGCGCCTGAATGGTCAAATGCACACATAGTTGTCAAAATGTCCATCGTGTGGAGTATCTCACGTAAATACAGTCGGTTATGGCTTAAGTGGACGTAAACATTTGGGTGAAAACAGGATATGTGTCAGTATTCATGGATTCGGTCTTAAAGGGACCGTAGCCTATATTTGTCATTAATGTTAATAAAACAACAAAAGATGTTAAATAAATGTATACATGGTAAATAAACCTACTGTATCTGAAAAACAAGTTTATTTAATTTGTATCTCTATAGTATTTGTTGTATTATTTGTAATTTGTTTGTAAATTTTTTTTGTAAACAATTATATATTGGTAATTATGCCCTTTGAAGGTTATTGGACATTTTTGTTCTTTTGTTCTTTAAGTTTGTAACAAGCACATAAAAATTATTACTTTTTTCATTAGAGTAATAATAAAGAAGCTGTCCTACAGTCATTAGTCTCACTGTGTTGTGCTTGGAAAACTGCAACATCAAAAAAAAAGAGAAAGAGAAATTAATAAATGTATAGGCATCGGTATCAGTGAGTACTGGAAAAAAGTATTGGTACTCGTACTCGGTCCTTCAAAAATGGTATCGGTGCATCCCTACAAAGTAATGCAACATGAGGTAATTTTCTTAGTGAAAATCAGTATATATTTTTTTGGTTTGGTGTCACAAATCCCAATTAGTTTTTCAAATCCTCCTTTTCAACCACTTTGACAATTCAGTCAAGTCCCTAAGGATAATGTCCCACCGTTCATTGAATATCATGATAGGATATCATATCATAGAAGAAGAATGAGGTTGGAACGGTGTTACATGTTGACATTATGCAGCAGTATATTTTCTGTGCTGTGTGTGTGTCCAGGTTACTGATGTAAACAAACTGATTCAACCTGATGTTTACTCATTCCTCAATGTTACTCATTGTGCATGTTTACAGCTCTTTTATAGGGAAAAGAAGGACGATGGAAGGAAGATAAAAATCTGTGAAGAGTTTGTTGATCCGTCATCACGTCCTCAGGAACTCGTCACCACAGATGTGCTAGAGGTGAGTCACCACAGCAACATCTCCTCCAGCATTTTTGTTTTGTTTATATATATTTTTGAAATTGTGAAGGCTTGTTCTAACTGTTCTATGACATTTATACTCAATGCTAAACTTGAGTCAGCTTTGACAGTGTTGCTGTCTTGGCCATGTCACTGATCAGTCAAAGACATGAATTAAATATTGATCTTACTGAATTTTACCTATAGCAATTTAACAATAAGAGTTACATTTTCATTGTCATTCCGTAGAAACTGCATCTAATTTGTGATTTCCAAGAGTTTTTATATGCAAATCGGGTTTTCTTTGACAACTGAAAAGTGTGATCGGGAGTTGCTTGTGAATGGGAATTCCTTGTGTATTTTTTCCGGAACTCAGGAAATTGCAAATATCCACGAGCATTATGAGGGTCTAAAGAAAGCTGTTTTCGCTGAACCAGACCCAAACCTGGATCTTATCCAAAAAAATCTGGTTCCCAAACTAAACGGAGCCATCCTCACCTATTCCAGTTGGCAGTGGAACCGTACAGTAAGTATACTTGTGTATAGGAGTGTTACATAATTTTAATTTTATTTTTTAAAGAAATTAATATTTTAATTTAGCACGGATTCAGTAAATTGCTCAAAAGTGACAGACTTTTATAATGTAACAAAGCATTTCTATTTCCAATAAATGCTATTGTTTTGAGCTTTCTATTCATCACAGAATCCTGAAAAAAAAAAATGTATCATGGTTTCCACAAACTGTTTAATGTTTCTTAAGGAGCAAATCAGCATATTATAATGATTTCTGAAGGATCATGTGACACTGAAAACTGGAGTAATGATGCTGAAAATTCAGCTTTGCCATCACAGGAATAAATTACTTTTTACAACCCCATTTCCAGAAAAGTTGGGACATTTTGCAAAATGCAATTAAATCAATGATCTGGGTTTTTTTTTTTTTTTTTTTTTTTTAAATTCTCTTTAACTGACAAAAGATTTCCATTGTTTTCTCTGACCAACTTAATTGTATTTTGTAAATATAAACAAATTTTGATTTTGATGGTTGCAGCACTCCAAAAAAGTTGGTATAGAGGCATGTTTACCACTGTGTCACATCACCTTTCCTTTTAATTACACTTTTTAATCATTTGGGAATTGAGGATATTAATTGTTGCAGTTTTGCAAGTGGAATTTTTGCCCAATCTTGCCTAATACAAAACAGCTGCTCAACAGTCCATGCTCATCATTGTCTGATTCTTCTTTTCATGATGTGCCATAAATTTTCAATAATGCCTCGTTTCCACTGAGCACTACGGTACAGTACAGTTCAGTACGGTACGCAATTTTTGCCGTTTCCATAGTCAGAAGTTACGAATGGTACCCTAATTCCAAACCGTACCGTACCACTTTTTTGGGCCCCTTCCATTGGGGTACCTAGCACAGTAGTCCCATACTAAAGGGTGGAGCTAGGTTCACTGCAGAATGTTGATTGGTTGACAGAGAATGGTCACTTGCGTGTGCTACAAGGGGAATGACAACACAAGAGGCGCCTTTTTTTTAATAAAGTTGAGAACAAGATCTTCTGTATGTCCTCCATTGTTGTTTACTGTGTCGCTTTCTTCTTTGCGCGAGAATGACGTTGATCGCTACTTTCCGGCATATGACGCGCCTATCAAGTAAAGGTACTGTTGGCGGTGGAAACGCAAGCCGGATCAGAGTTTACCGTCCCGAATCGTACTGAACTGTTCTGTACCACTTGGTGGAAATGAGTCATAAGAGACAGATCTGGACTGCAGGTGTAGAGTGTCAGTGAAACCACTCTGTTGTAGCACATGCAGAATGAGGCCTGGCATTGTCTTGCTTCCCAGGAAAGATGTCATCTTGATGGCAGTAAATGTCTCTGTACAATCCCAGTATATGCCTCCATGTCAATTGTATCTCCACACATATGCAAGTCACCCATACTGTTTGCATTGATGCCCCCTATACCATGACAGATGTTTGCTTTTGCACTTGTCGCTGATGAAAGTCTGGATGGTCCCTTTCGTCTTTGGGACTGAAAACTTGATGTCCGTTTTCCCCAAAAACAAGCTGAAATGTGGACTCATCTGACCACAGCACACATTTCCACTGTCTTTTAGACCATCTGAGATGAGTTTGGGCCCAGAGAACTTGCTGGTATCTCTGCATTGAACAGATGTGTAGCTTTCTCGTTGCGTAACAGAGATTCGAGTTGCATTTCTTGATGCAGCGACAGACTGTGTTAAGTGACAACGGTTTTCCAAAGTATTCCTGAGGCCATGTGGCAATATTTAACACATGATGGATTCTCATGCAATGCCGTCTGAGGGCTCGAAGGTCACGCACATTCAACAGAGGTTTCTCTGGATTCCCTTAATCTATTTAATGATATTACGTTTGGCACATGGTGAAAGACCCAAATTCTTGGCAATCTTGCATTGAGAAATGTGATTTTTGAATTGTTTGACAATTCTCTCATGAATTTTGGTGAGCCATGACCCATCTTTGGTGGATGTTTTTGGTGGATGCTCCTTTTATACCCAGTCACGACACACCAATTACCAGCTCACCTGCTAATTGTGGACTGTTTCAGAGCAGTTTAACTTGGATATTCTATAATCTTTTGCTTCTGTTCCCTTTTCTGGAGTGTGTTGCAGCTGTCAAAATCTAAATGTGTTTATACTTAGAAAATGCAATTAAGTTGGTCAGTGAAAACATTGGAAAGCTTTTCCCGAATTCATTCATTTTTTAAATTTGAATAAAATGAAAACTAAAAGACTTTCAAATCACATGAGCCAATATTTTATTCACAATAGAACATAGATAACATAACAGATGTTTAAACTGAGAAATTTTACAATTTTATGCACAAAATGAGCTCATTTCAAATTTGATGCCTGCTACAGGTCTCAAAAAAGTAGGCACGGGGGCAACAAATGGCTGAAAAAGCAAGAAATTTTGAAAAGATTCAGCTGGGAGAACATCTAGCAACTAATTAAGTTAATTGATATCAGGTCTTTAACATGATTAGCTATAAAAGGGATGTCTTAGAGAGGCAGAGTCTCTCAGAAGTAAAGATGGGCAGAGCTGTGAAAGAGTGAATAAAAAGATTGTAGAATACTTTAAAAACAACGTTCCTCAACGTCAAATTGCAAAGGCTTTGCAAATCTCATCATAACATCATCAAAAGATTCAGAGAAACTGGAGAAATCTCTGTGCATAAGGGACCAGGCCAAAGACCTTTATTGGATGCCCGTGGTCTTCGGGCACTCAGACGACACTGCATCACTCATCGGCATGATTGTGTCAATGACATTACTAAATGGACCCAGGAATACTTCCAGAAACCACTGTCGGTAAACACAATCCGCCGTGCCATCTGCAGATGCCAACTAAAGCTCTATCATGCAAAAAGGAAGCCATATGTGAACATGGTCCAGAAGCGCCGTGGGCCAAGGCTCATTTTAAATGGACTGTTTCAAAGTGGAAAAGTGTTCTATGGTCAGACGAGTCCAAATTTGACATTCTTGTTGGAAATCACGGACACTGTGTCCTCCGGGCTAAAGAGGAGGGAGACCTTCCAGCGTGTTATCAGCGTTCAGTTCAAAAGCCAGCATCTCTGATGGTATGGGGGTGCATAAATGCATACGGTATGGGCAGCTTGCATGCCCATACCTATATCAGAAACCTATATCAGGCAAGAATGGGACCAAATTCTAACACCAAAACTCCAGAAACTCATAACCTCGATGCCCAGACATCTTCACACTGTTTTGAAAAGAAGAGGAGATGCTGCACCATGGTAAACATGCCCCCGTTCCAACTATTTTGAGACCTGTAGCAGCCATCAAATTTGAAATGAGCTCATTTTGTGCATAAAATTGTAAAATTTCTCAGTTTAAACATTTATGTTATCTATGTTCTATTGTGAATAAAATATTGGCTCATGTGATTTGAAAGTCTTTTAGTTTTCATTTTATTCAAATTTAAAAAACATCCCAACTTTTCCGGAATTCAGGTTGTACTTTTGTCAGTTAAAAAAAGGTTCAAGAGAATTAACAAATCACAGATTCTTGAATTTAATGCATTTTGCAAAATGTCCCAACTTTTCTGGAAATGGGGTTGTATATATTAATATAAAAGGGTTAGAGGGAAAAAAAGTGGTTATTTTATATTATTATTAATATATGAAGCCTTGATGATACTAATTAAAGATACTTGTTAAAGATACAAAATAATTTTAAAAAATCTTAGCGACCCAAACGTTTGAATGGTAGCATATAACTACATTAATGATGGCGTTTAATCCTGAACATTTTTATAGAATATGTGTGTGAACAATATATGTCTTGCTTGCTTGTTTTTTCAGGAATCTGAGCAGCAGGATGGTGGAGAGGGACCTTCAAATCAAGAAGTAAGAGATTAAGTAAAAATTCATATTCATATGTCTCTGTAATACTACATAGTGCTTCATTCCCTACTGCAACAGTGCAGTCATCTTGTGATATTGCAGTACCATTGTTTTTCCAGAGGGGTGTGTTATTTTGTGTTATTAACTGTGTTTTTTTTTTTTGTTTTTTTTCTGCTCAAAGAGCTCCCGAAGAGCCCAACTGTTAGCGTCGATCAAATCCAGATCATATGGACAAGTTCTGGAGGTAAATATAGGCATTATAAGAGACTGGTCAGATTATTTGTTAAGATTGTACATAATAACCTGAACACATAAGATAAACAAACACTTTACATTAGTAATGAAGCATAATCAGCATAAGACTGTATTGTAAACGCACAGTTATCCATCATTTCTGTGTTAGGCCTCCAAGTCTCGACGTCACAGACAGACACAGTTGGTCCCAGCAGCCGGAGCAGAGTTTTCACAAAAGGTCACCCCAAAAAAGAAGCGAAAACCTTCACTTAAAACGCGCACTCAATACCGCTTCAACACTCAGGGTAAATCCTCCCCACCCAAATAAACTCGACAATTTATGGTTTATTTGCATTGACTGATTATCACCATTTCTGTATGCTAGGAAATGAGAGTGAGGGGTTGAATGTGACCCGGGTGTGGTGTATGAGTGCAGTGAAAGAAGAGAAGGCACCAGGTAAGCAAACAGATGGGCTTAGGTCATGTTGACCAATCAGAGTGGGGCATAAGATCATGCTAACCAATCAAAGTAAAAGAGGAGTCTGTTTAATGCAGGAAGTTTGTTTTAATTTCCCAGAAAAAAGGAAGAAAAAATTCAACTGGAACCCTGAGAAGAGCAGCGATCCCACTTAGCATTAAGCACCACCGTCTGGACGGACTGTGATTGGCGGGCCGCCCAGTGTTAAAAGCTATTGTGATTTGTGCCTCAAGATCCAGTTTCATTTGATTTGTTTCATGTAATTTTAAATTTTGCTGTTCTTGGGTTAAAAGTTCACATTTTACATGTTTTTTTAAGGCTGCTTTTTATATAATTTTATTTTGTATTTTAATATTTGGCCTCAGAATACATTTCATGTTTGTGAAAAAAAAACTGACATTTTTATATGAATAATTATTGTTTTTAAATTGACATGTTCATGAGTAGCTAGTTACAATGTTTAGTTTTTTTGTGAAGTATATTTTGTTGTTTTATATGATGTTAACGGTTTTATGATAATTCAAAATCTGTTTGGCTCGCTCTGTTTTTCTGTTTGTCTTTAATTCAGTTCAATTTCTGTTGTATTTGTGCCAGATAATACATCTTTTATATGCATGTGGTCTAGTTCTTTCTAACCTGAAGGTTTTATTGATGTACTCATTTGGCTGCTTGATTTAATCAATATCCTTTATCACTTCCAATCCCAGCGTTTCTCTGCCTCGCTCATTCATGCCTCAGCCGAAGTGTGGAGTCGCCTGATAATTTAGGTCTGCAGCGTAGTCAGGATTGATATACAGTAGTTCGCACCTAATAGGCCGTAGCTTTTAAGACTAATTCAATAAATCTGAATCATAGTGCCTGATTGCACATAAAGATAAGATTTATTTCTCTGTATGCATGCTGGGGATATGAAACACATCAGTAATGGAGGGTCAGGGTCTCTATGCACACTGCCTGCTAAATTTGGGAGTAGATATGTTGTCAGCTTAATCTGTTCCTGGAGATAGTAGAAAATGCATATTTTAGCAACTAAGCATAATTGTATTAGCTTTGCATGATATGAGCTTATTTTCTTTCATTTACAGTAATTACTGTTATTTACAGTAAGTCCTAAAACGCTTTAATGTCAGGTTGCTATTCGTGATTCAGCTGATTCATATTTGTATGCTACTGGTATTTTGGCCCTCTGGTCCTGTAAACACTTTTAAAAATACTATTTTTTTTCTCCACACAGTTTACTTTCTCCACTAACAATGTCCAAAAATGTTTAAACATAAATCACAGGAGAAATATGTAATTTTTGTAACTCTTCTAAAATATTTTTGTTTATAGTTATTTATCATAGATACAGTTAAATTATATTACAAGATGTAATTAGGTGAATCTTGAAAAACAAAATGACGTCTCGTATTTCATCTCAGGCGTGCTCTTAGCTGACACTGTTTTCTCCTTGGTAAACAAGTAGGCCTACACTAACTTTTGAAGGAAAAAAGTTTTTTTTGTTTTTTTTTTTTTTTTTAAGTATACGAAATTATTTTACTATTTGTTTGGATCATCATAGTCTTACATTGTGGTAAAATTTTTACAAGAGACTGAAAGTCCACTTGGGAAAAAGCTACAGTAGCCTACATGGTAAAAAGTTTTTAAGACAGGTTTAATGTGATTTTCGTATAACAAAATGAACAAAAATAACCCTTGGTGCATAACTATATGTGGCCGCGGTTGGAGAAACACACTTTAATATATGTTTTAAAGTGAATATGACATTATTGATACATTATTGAGCCTGAATGAAGGTTCTGGACTGGAGGTCATTGGTGCAGAGTAGCGAGCGCGCAGCGCGTTCTTGTCCAGACGCCCGCGTGCCCGTATGCGTTCTCGCCCGCGAAACAGCGAGTACCGGTGGGCTTCTCCACCGTCGCCAGCAGGCTTGTTAGGGACAGACGGGGTGATACGTGCAGTCAGACCGGTTATCTTCACCAAACCTCTTTGATTCCCCGGTGCTTTATACTTATGTAGATATCGATCGATATTGATCGACAGGGCGGGTGATTGACGCCGCGGGATCAGTCCAACGCGACCATGGCATCAGATAGTAAGTATAGCGTGGCTTTAAACGATATTATAAAGCGGTGAATTCATTTCTGATCAAATATCGTTATACACAGTATCAGTTTGTATATTAAAGCTCATTGGCTGATTTTACTGCAGCAGGGCTGAGCGATGAATTGTCCCAGCATCATTATCATCGTTCATATCATATAGGGTTCATTTCCTCTACTGTACTTGACATTATAACAACTGACATTTCATTCAGACGATTATAAACACAAGTGGAGAATTTCATGCGATGTTTTATATAATCCATGTTCTGGCTTTTGCTAGTGTTGCTGTTTATTTCCTCACCTGCTGCTTGTTTATTGCCTTTCGAATGGGTTTTAAAGACGTTTATGGTTGAAATGTTGTTTTTTAGTCATTCTAGTTTTAAAGCACACGTAGTAATTGCTTAAAACATTTCTATTGCGTCTCCTCAGATACTTTTTCTTTTTAAATTTTAAGAGGGTTGGATTGTTTTTAACAAATCACTGTTCTCAATACATTACTGTCATTACAAGCATTTTAGAGAACAATTTAGATTTTCCAAATAACTGGATGGCTTGAACTTTAAAGAAATAGAATTAATTTTAAGATTTTTACATCTGTTTAGATGTAGGCTTATGAGGTGTTAATACTGAACCTGTCAGTATTTTAGAACCTGTCATAAATATTTTTGCATAGATGAAGTATAGTTTGAAGAAACCTCTTTTTTCAAGCATTCACATGAGTCAGATATCTCTAAAGAATCACATATCAATGTCAAATGGCATCCAGTGCAGCCATCTTTCTATATTCATAAACCTTCAGTCAGAAAACAGGTTTATTTTTGGCCTTGCTGAAAGGCCTTCATGCTCCAAATAAACTTTGTTTTAGCTCTCCAATAGGAAATGCAGGACCAAAGTACTTAATAGTTCAGTTAATAAATCATTAAAGGCATCTATAATGAAATTGATCTCGGCCACACACAGGGAATATTTCATAAGAGTATTCTGCTCTCCAAACTAAAATTCCAATATATAATATAAATTAAATCACTATAAATTAAATCCTCACATTCACACTCAAGAGTCAACCACATGGTAAAAATGATTTTTCAAAGTTGTAAATAAAACTAAGATTACTGGAGTATGTTTTACAAGAAAATACTATTTCAGTTTTTCTACTTCAAAATGTCACGTTTAATTTAGTGTAACTTGCCGTTTCTTTGGAATTACTTGTGAAATTTTCAGTGAAGGTAGATTTTAACTGAAAGGTTGAACTGTGTTTTCAGTATATGGGTATTATTCATAATCATGTAAGGTCAGGGCAGGTTGTTATGTGTTGTACATTTTTGTGTTTTGTAACATTAATTTATAAGTGTCGGTTTCTATTGGTCAATGTTTTCCCCTTTTTTCACTGTTTTCTAACTTTAACTTTCAACATTTGGCTTAAAAGCCATTAGCTTATAGTGCATTTAAAATGCAGATAAGTTTAAGAAGGTTACTTTTTATTACTTTAGATAATATTTTGCCCCACATAGTGCTGGGCGTATTGCCATTGTGCTCTTGGACAAATATTTTAAGACATAAATGACACAATTTCTGAGAAATGCCCCTTTCATTTGGACAGTCAAAGAAGGGTATTGACACAAATTTCATGATTTGATTAGATTTTGATTCACACGCTTGCAATTTGATTCCGATTCAATTTGATTTGATTCAGTATCAATTAATTTGGGTAAATAGCAGGTACAGTACATGGCAAATTTTCTCAAGGAAAAAAATCTCTCAACTAATGCTGTAAACTGTACATTGGAGTCAGTTGGTACTACATTACTATAATATTGAAGGTTAAAATTAGCAAGTGCTGGTGTGTGAGGTTCATCCAACCCTCCTTTATTTATTGAGTGATTCATTCTCATTTACCTGTGTCTCGGTTCCCCACCTCTGTCTTTATTAGAGTGTGACCGTGAGAGACAGAGTGATTTTATGATCTCAGGTGGTGTGTGTGGTTTGAAGGAGGAGACAGAAAAGCATTAATCTCCAAAACATTCTGGAAGAGATAAAGACTTTTAAGGGTTTTATGTGTGTGTTTAGTGTGAGAACATTAGAAAGAGACCCTTTCCGCATCTTTGCAAACACATCTAGATGCTCCAGCATAAAATATACAACATATTCTACAGTGACCTGGATGAGTGAGAATTTTGAATCTTCATAGTGTCTCAGTGACCTACTTTCTGACCCATCTGTGATTCAGGCTCTGGAAGTTTTTAAAAGAACTTGTATTTGTAATGCTTGTGAGTGAGCTTGTGCCCTACTCATGGAATTGTTTTACAGATATGGTTTTCTAGGTGGAATAATTATTGCAGAAACAAATATTTGTGTTCTCAGTAGGTTAGGTTTTTTTTTTTTTTTTTTTTTTTTTGCTTTACATCAGAATTCAGCAATCAGACTACTGTTCAAAAGTTTGGGGTCGATAAGATTTTTTCATGTTTTTGAAAGTCTCTTATTCTCACCAAGCCTGCATTTATTTAATCGAAAATACAGTAAGTAAATAATTGTTTTCTGTGTTAATATATTTCAAAATGTAACATTCCTTTGATGGCAAAGCTGAATTTTCAGCAGCCTTTACTCCAGCCTTCAGTGTCACATGAACAGAAATCATTAAAAATAAAGGTTTTCTCAGCGATGCCATAGAAGAACCATTTTTTGGTTCCCCAAAGAACATTTCAGTGAACAGTTCTTAAACCTTTTGCGAAATGTAAAGTTTCCATGGATGTTAAAGGTTCTTCATGGAACCATCAATACCAGTAAAGAACCTTTAGTGTAATATGCTGATTTGGCGCTCAAGAAATATTTCTTTAACATTATGACAGTTTTTCAGGATTTTTTGATGAATAGAAAGTTTAAAAGAACAGAATTTATTTGAAATAGAAATCTTTTGTACCATTAATGTCACTTTTGATCAATGTAATGCATCCTTGTTTTCTGGATATATAAAAGACCTGGCAGAATTCTTAAATTACTTTAATAGTTTGACAGGTTGTTTGAAACAGAAGCGGGTTTGTCATAGTACATTGCAAAAAAAAAAAAGGCATAGCTTGATGACGCCGAGATGAGCGCGGAATATTGGGAGGTGTTGTCTTCACGTCTACAGCCGGTGGAAAAGAATCGGGACAGGACTCGGTCAGAAATCATGTTCATGGATGAGATTATTAACGTTACTGTAGTATGAAGCAGAGCAGGGCCGAGTGCTGTGCGAGCAGAAACGAGGCCGCTGGAGCGATTGCTAATGAGAGACGAGTGCGACACACGTCTCGCGAGCAGCGGAACTTTTATTATGCTGTAGTCGCCACTTCCTCTTCTTCCGGTCAAGCGTATGTGGGATAAAGCAGCGCTGTTTTATCATATTAGATACATTTGTGTGTTAAAAGTTGTTTTAGTGCTACTCTGCGTTCGCTCAGCAGCTGCTGTGAGACACTTGTTGCACGCTGCAGTAAGCTAGATCGATATTAGGCATGGTAAAACATGGTACTCGCTGTAAATCAAGAAAACAAGATTTAAATAATAAGACTAAATGTGTTGAGCTATATAACATGATTCGTTTTCTGTTGAGATGACATGAATGTATCCATCCAAACAGTTGCTCACCTGTCTAATAAAACACATAATATATTAAAGCATCTTTGGTGTTTCCATGGTTTCTACAAAAACCGGAAACTGAGGGTAACGCAGGTATGATGTCATTGATAGGTGACGCAGGGACACGGTCCGTGTCCTGGTTAAAATTGCTTATTTCTCTGGATTTAAACATTGTTGGAAACATTTGGGATAATGTTAGTACACAAGTCAACAAAATATATAACATTGTTCTAGTGGGTTTTGGATATTTTAATCCAAAAATCTTACATATTGTGCCTTTAATTAGTATCTGTCTATATTTGTGTGTCTGTTTTCCTGTAAAACTACTTGAAAAGTAGAATTTTTGTAAGATAAGACTTGTTTGCACTAAAAAAGTTTTTCATGTTTGTAAAAAGGAAAACAATTTGCCAATAGGGTAAGATAAGTGAAATGTCACCATTAAGGCTTGGCCTGTGAACTGAAGTGTTGTGAGGCTTGTTTTTTATATCTGTGGTAACTTTGTTTTACTTAGGGTAAACTACCCTCTAGGGGAATTTAGATTTTGGGTCTATAAGAAATAAAATAGTTTGCACTGATGTTTAGAGTATAATGAATTTTGGTAAAGAGCACTTCAGTTTTCAGCTGCCAGGAAGGGTGTTAGAGCCCGACAGGAAGTTTCCTGAAAAAATGGAGAGGGACAGCATCCTGTACCAATTAACTAATGGCAAGCGCTTAATGTTGGCTTTCAAACTTTTCTGTGTTTTAAACAAAGGCTTTGTCAAGCACAGCATTCAAAATTTGTCTTGATGAACTTTCCTTTTTTTTCTTCTTCAGTATCTTATCAGAAATTAGATGTGGAATGTTTGTGCATTATATTGTCTTTATGTAATTTTAAATCTATTAATTACATATATAAATAATAATTTATAACTTTTAACTTGTGGATTTTTATGAACTGCATCCTGTTACTGCTTCTGGCCTAAGCAGTTACAGGATGCAGTTCATAAAAAATCGCCAGTAGATGGAGATGTTTTACTATTTTCAAGTATGACAAGAACTTTATGGTGATTTGCAGAGCCATTTTGACAGTTTGCAATTCCTGAAAGAGTTTGTATCTTTTATTTTTTTATTTTTCAGTCTTGTTTAGCAAAACAAGCCATTCTTAATTCAAAAAAGGTGTGAAAGAGTTAAAAAAAAACACATTTCTTGGATAATAATTCTATTTAGAGCTCATATGAACTCTTTGCACTCATGAACAGAAAATCCACGGCAACATGAAACCGTCTGTGTTTATGTGAAGAGAAGCCATGCACAAATCACTCCTCACAGAATGCTTGAGTTGTTTCCAAGGAAACCATCCTGCTCATGCAGCACAGAGGTCCATGTGGGTGTGTGTGAATGTGTGTTTCTGTGCTTACAAGGTCAGTGTTTTCTTGCTTGCACATGTCGAAGACTGCAGAGAGCGTGGTCAAGTGTTTGGATATGAAATTCACAGCAATATGCAGCAGCTCATGTAATCTCACTTGAATCTTAAAGAGATAGCTCACCCAAAAATGATCAGAATTCATTTACTCATCCTTATGTTGTTCCAAACCTGTAAAGATGATGAATGTTATGAAGAATGTTCATGCTGCTCTTTTCTATATAGGCCTAATGAAAGTGAGTGGAAATTTTCTCTTTTCTCTTTCTTGTTTTTATGACGATATTCCCATCTGCTTCTGTTTTTTCACACTCGTCTGTGTGAGTGGTAGTTGTGTTCTTTGCAGCGACAACTGTGACTGTGTAACCGGCTGGTTGTGTGTGTTTGTGTGTGTGCGTGCGTAGGTGCAGATTAGATGGTTCAGTACAATAGTGTTCAGCTTCAGCCTTTCAGTCAACACACACTCAGGAGAGCCTGCCCTCTCAGACTCGGTGAAATATTCAATCTTATGCAACTTAATGGTCCATTTTACACTTGAAGTGTTCACTTCAAAGCACCTTTGCTGAATATGAGGCCATGGTTTCTCTCTGTCTGTTGTAAGGCTGTTTTCCTACAGACAGAGGTCAGTCCTACAGTAGTCAACAAATTCCCTGAAAAACATTAAAACTGTGAGCAATTATAAATGAAATCTATGCGGTACAACGCTGAACAGTTTGGACAATGCTGTAACGAATGAGTCAGCTCTTCTCTTTACATAGAAATCTGGAAAAACAACAACTGGAGAATCAAAACGTTTTACATTTTACACCACTTTTATAACCACTTTTAAGTTAAGGGGAAAATCTTGTCTAGGAAGGCCTCTGTGTTTTAAGGCCACTTTGAAAATATCTATATTTTATGTTATTTTATAATTATATTTATCTTTAAATAAAATATATTAGTAATTTAGAGAGAGAGAGAGAAAATTATTTATCATGGACAGTGATAACAAGGGGCTACACAAGATAACAAGGGGCTAACAAGGGACAGGTGAGGGCAATTAATCACTATGGGAACAAACAAAGGAGCTAGGCAAACAAGGCAAACACATGCTGTGTTCGAAATCGCCCCCTATACACTCATTCACTATTCCCTACATTACTCCACTAATATAGTCCACTTGAAGGAGTGAATGAAACGAGTGCGTGAATTCGGACACTGAGTGCGCTGGAAGGGCTGCCGATTTCGCATAGTTTGTGCTGCTGTTTAATAATCTTTTGAAATGTACTAAATTGGCAGCTCCAGTAGTAATGAATATTTATGTTGAACTAGCATGTTCAAACCTTTTAAACGATTTAATGATCAATTAAAAAGGAATTTATACCTGTATGATAATGCTGGACCAGCGCGGTTTGGAAAATGAATGGACGATTGATTCAGCTGCGGGCGCCATCTCCTGGCGAGATGCGGAAATTCATTCAGCACGCGACTCTCACAGTGCATTATGGGTATGGCTAGCCGTTGAGCGTGCATCGGTTGTACACTCGTTATTGCGGTGCATTGTGGGATTGAATGAGTGCACTCAATATCGTCCACTATGGTTTCGGACACCACTACAAATGGCTGTCCCCTCAAATAGTGCCCTATTTAAGGGTATAGGGGGCGATTTCGGACACAGCCACAGTGTGTTCACACTGAAAATTCCAAAAAGAAAAAGTACACTTTAAATACCCGGATGATGCATTAAATTAACGGAAAAAACGAAGTGTGGAATGTTGGACACTTCATGCACTCAACTGTCGCAGTTTTAATTACGTAGGGGAGGGGAAGGGGCTGTCAGACTCCGATGTTAAATAACAAAATAACCTTATAGAATTCATGCACTACATGGATGAGTACATAGTGTATAAGTGCATAGTGTATAGTGCGTCATTTGGGACGCAACTGTAGTGAAACACTGGCACTGTGTCTGGAATTGAATACTGACCTACTATATAGTATGCAAAAAACAGTATGCCAAAAGAGTAGTATGTCCGAATACATAGTATTAAAAATAAAGCAGGCAAGTCCCCAGATGACCTACTACTTCCGCCAAGATTCTGAAGTGAGAATAAGATGGACACTTTATCGAATGAGGCCACAGGAGAGGATTTATAAATGGAAGTGAAGTGACGCAACTGACGCTTGGTTGGTCACATGACTGTAATAACATGGCGAATGTAGTATGTCCAAATTTCATTCATAACACCCATATTTATACTATATGGAACATACTTTTTTAATGATTGTGAAGTAAATTCAAATTTAAATGTAGTACCTACTACTCAGACAGTATGTGACGCAGCGTGGAACAATGGGGACAGAAATTACATATCAAAATAAAAGTCCTTAAACACAAAACGGAAAACAAGAAAGGAATTGTAACATTTAAAAATGTAAAACCTTTCCTTTTTCCAATATGGTTCCTGTTTTTTTTTTTTTTAATAAATTAATACTTTTATTCAGCAAAGATGCATTAAATTGATCAAATGTGATGGTAAAGACATTTATAGTGTTACAAAAGATTTCCATTTCAAATAAATACTGTTTTGGTTTTTCTACAAATATTAAGCAGCACAACTATTTTCAACATTGATTATATGAAATGTTTCTTGAACATCAAATCAGCATATTGGAATGATTTCTGAATGATCATGTGACACTGAAGACTGGAGTAATGATGATGAAAATTCAGCTTTACCATCACAGAAGGAAAAAATACATTTTTAAAACAGAAAATTATAGTAATATTTCAGCACATTACTATTTTTCTGTATTTTGTCAAATAAATGCACATTGAACATAAGAACCTTCTTTCCTGAATCCTGATCCCAAACTTTTAAATGGTAGTGTTAGTGTATCTATATAATACATATTTTAATGAAATGTTTTTTGTAAGTTAAGTGATCAGAAAAAAATGGTAGGTCTCTTTTCTTTGGTTGGTGAGCACAGTGCCAGAACACGTGGTTGACATAATGGGCCAAATAAGATGTATGTGCAAAAACATCATTAACCTCACAGTTTATTCTAGGAACTGTGAAATCGCAAGGTCTTCTGGGTCATTTGTGTAACTAGTGGTTTTATACCACATACCAGGGTGTGTAAGAATGTTAAACAAGAGGAAACGGCTTAAATAAATAACTAAATAAGAAAAGAAAATTTCAAAATGCAGAAAAGTTTTGGTTTAGGGTTCGGGGGTAGAAAATATCATTAGCTCAATATATAACAACTCAACTTCTATACTTCTGATCACTAGTAATCTGTCTGTCTACTCCCTCACCAGTCACTCCTGAGGCGGTGGGCTTCCTGTCGGCTGTGGGCATCTTTGTCGTCTTGCTGGCCATACTCTTCCTCTTCATCAATAAGAAGCTTTGTTTTGCTCGTGTTGGAGGTCTGCCCTGCCTCGAGCAGTACAGTCGGCGCAAACGAAGAGACCGTGCTGGGATTCACCAAGGACTGGGTGAGTAATATTTTTCAGACACACTTTTTTTGTGGATTCCTTTGCTCTATTTTGTAAAAGGTGAACTTAACCTCACAAGAAACAGAAGTTGCCATAGTCTTTTCTCCCCTATTGTGACGTATATATGAGTGAAATGGCTTCTCGAACAAGAAAAAACATAGGGCAGGACTTGATTTTGTCCATCGGGACTTGATTGGATCATTGTATGGTTTGCTATTGGTCGATCTCATGTGAGTGACAGGTTGTCACGCCCTCGCGCCAGTACACGCATCATCAGAGAAAAGAAGAGATGTTGCTGCAAGAGGGAGGGGAAGATATTTTGATTTAAAGGTTATTAGGGCACATTAATTAAAAAAATAAATAATGATGTGCATGGATATATTATGTGTAATGAATACTGCAGTTTTGATTTCATAGTGACTTTAACAAAGTTTTATTGGTAAAATACTTTATACTACCCCTCATGCATATATTAGTGTGGGGTGGGGCTATCTGTCTGATGACCAATGGCAGACAGGGGGAGCGTTTGGGATCCAATTATTTGCATATTATATTCACTGAACCATACACATCTCTGTGTGCTCTATGGGTTGTCCCTTTCTCTATTCATTCCTGGCAAACACGTTATACATATGAGTAAACTCTGCACCTTTTGGTCACACGCACACACAAATGTTTGTTTAACTATATTAGTGAGGACATTGCATAGACTTCCATTGATTTTTATATCAGGTTAATATTTTCTATGGCATAACCCAATCCCTTATCCTACCCTTAAACCTGCTCATCACAGAACATAAAAATTTTTTGGTCGATTTATAACTACTGAGGACCAGTAAAATTTCCTCACAGGTTGGTTGTCATATTTTACAATAGTATATACGTATATTAAAGTTTTCATTTGGTCCTCAAAAGTATAGCCAAACCTTTACACACACACACTCTCTCTCTCTCTCTCTCTCTCTCTCTCTCTCACTCACACACACACACACACACACTACACGGTCAGTATATCAGCTGGGTGTTGGAGGAAGTTTTGCTGTGCTATTTCAAAAGCAGCTCCCTTAGTAAATATTCAGCCATTCTGTCCTGCGAGATGTCCTGAGTCTAGATAAATGCGTTCAGGTGCTGCTGAACTGGTTTGACTGAAGGTTGGTTATATGTAGCTGCTGAGGTGCAGGAGCTCTAAATGGAGTAATTGATAGTTTTTTGAGGAAGCCATTCTGGTAAGTCTTTGTACTAGGGATGCACAATATATCGGTACCATATCAGTTATTGGCTCAAATTTGAGATTTTTAAAAATTATTGGCAATTAATTGTGCATGCTAGTTTTCCATATTTTTTACATTTAGATTACCTTTGCCATTATCTAACTCTCACTTAAAGCTAAACTGGTAACACTTTACAATAAAGTTCCATTTGTTAACTAATGTAATTAACTAATGTTAACATGAACTAGTATCTATTTGTATCTTAATTAACTAACATTAACAAACATTAACAAAGATTAATAAATACGTAAGTAATGTAAGTTAATGTAAGTCAATGCTAGTTAATTCATTAAATAATGTTAACTAATGAGAACTTATTGTACAGTGTTACTGTTAATCTTTAAAAACAAAAATGATTTCATAACACTGTTAAATGCAATCTTTGGCAAATCTCAGAATGAATATCCATTTGTCATACTGTACATTATAATGTTGTGATGCCTCCATTCACTTGAAGCATTTAAAATAAAAGATTTTAGTTTAGTGTTTTTTTTTTTTTTTATTTAGACAAAATAGTCGTTAGTTGCACAATAGAAGTAAATATGTTAAAGTTAATATGTTCTGTATTGATTTTGTTTTTAAAACAGTAACAACATGAGGGAATTCACTGGGTCTTCTGTGCATCTAAAAATAGGCCTACTTTTGAGCTGTTGTCGAAAGTGTTCTGAACATTGTGGAAAACATTTTGAAATCTGATGGAATGGCAGACATTCCTCAGGCAGGTATCCCAGCATTCTCTTCATGGCTCGCTCAGATTTCAGACGCTTTCTCCAATGGCTTCCGCCGCCTCGGCCAAAATGAAGCTGTTTACTCTGAGGTCCCAGTGAAAGATGAGAGTTCAGAAGTGGAGCAGAACTTGAGGCTTGTTCATGGATCTGGAGTGGATGTGTCCTCCATGGATCATCCACAGGAAATGGTGCTGCGAGGTCAGGGCAACAGGTTTGATTATGCCCCCTCTGTTGAACGTCTGACCCCCATCAGCGAACACACAGAAGAGCTGGAGAGCAGGAGGAGTCTGCAGACATCACGCTGCTCCGATGCTGGTAAGATGTGGGTTAACAGGTGTTCAAGTGGATTGGTCCGTCTTCTTGGTCCATTTTTGTTGAGTCTGCTGTCCATTCATTTAGTTTAGACATCACTGGTGGTTCTGTTCTTGTTACAAACGGGTGACATGTTTACTATATAAGTTGTTGTTACCTCTTCATAATTTTAGTAAAATAGTTTTTCCTCCTTGCTACAGTAACTTTTGGCTTGCTCAGTCCACCTTATTTTTAACATAAGCAGATGTGGCCATTTGTAACTTGAATGTGCAAGGCTTCCGGTGTCATCTGGCTCTAGGTATTTTAGCTGTACAAAACCAGTCTGTTATGCCGCTTGATATTGCAGACTGGTATTTGTTTTCATATATTATTTAAATGTATTATCATAATCATAAAAACAGTGGTTTGTAGCGCAAAAAAAGGTTTACTGTTTACTACACTTTGTTATTCTTTTAGCTATTTAACTTTTAGCGGTTAAAGTCACCATGAAATCAAAATTGACTTTTTTTTACAGAATATTATCAATGATTTATCAGTGCACATCATTATTATTATTTTTTTTTTTAAATAACGTGCCCTCATAATCTTTAATCAAAGTAACTTCCCCCTCCCTCTTGCAGCAACATCTCTTCTCTTCTCTGGCACGAGGGCGGGACAACCTGTCACTCACATGAGATCGACCAATAGCAAACCACAACGATTCAATGATCTAATCAATTCCTGATGGGCAAAATCGAGTCCCCCCCTGACATTTTTTATTTTTCAACAAACCGTTTCACTAAGATATAGTCACAATAAGGAAAAAAAGACTATCACAACTTCTGTTTCATGCCAACTTTGAAAGTCTTGTACATTTACAGGAAATAGCGTACTTCCACATTGCAAAATAAGTTTATTTTCTGTAAAGCTACTTTTAAGCATTGTTTCGTGAAACTATACTATACAAATAAAATTGAGCGGAAATCAGCCAGGGCTCCAATATCTGTTATATACAATTTAGTATATTTCATAATATTTTTTTATTAACATCAGTTATGGGTTTAGCTTTAGCTTTGAGATATCTGTATTACATTTATTTAGATTCGTCATACTGAATTGTGATTGTCTGCAAAAGTTCCTGTGAAATTCTGTTCCTTGGAAAAACACTAAATACACAGACACTCACTTTAACACAGACTTGTGTGTGTGTTTGATCTTTCTGGATATTAAATATAGTCAGTAAACTGAGAACACCCTCTCAAAACAAACAGGAGAGTCATTATATTTACACATGAATAGACTGTACACACATATCAAATACACATGCGATGTTCACTCCCTCACGCACACACACGCGCACGCACACAAGTTGGTGCACTTATCATTATAAGGACATTCCACAGGCGTAATTTTATACTGTACAAACTGTATTTTCTGTCCCCCTACACTACCCCTACCCCTAAACCTACCCATTTAAGCCATTTTAATTATGAGCACTCAGAAAATGTCCTTATAAACCACGTTTACGTTGTAATACCACAGTGTAATACCCATTTCATTATACAAATTTGTCTCCTTATAAATCATATAAACAAGCACACCCACACACACACACAATATTCAATCATACATAGTCTAATGTATACAGAAACACCACCTATAATACTCTTAATGTGCTTGTTTGGCCACTGGTTCATCTTGAACATATATCAAAATATCTTTTCTACATTTTGAAAAAGTTATCCAGTAAATGTATGAAAGGCATTTAAAGGCACAATATGTAGGATTTTTGGATTAAAATATCCAAAAACCACTAGAACAGTGTTATATATTTTGTTGACTTGTGTACGTACATTATCTCAAATGTTTCCAAGAATGTTTAAATCCAGAGAAATAAGCAATTTTAACCAGGACATGGACGTGTCCGACTGTCTGTGCGTCACCTATCAATGACATCATACCCGCCGCGTTACCCTCGATTTCTGATTTTATTTTGTAGAAACCATGGAAACACCAAAGACGCTTTAATATATTACATGTTTTATTAGACAAGGGAACAACTGTTTGGTTACGTTTATAGACAGAAAACTAATTATTGTTATATAGCTCAACACGTTCAGTCTTATCTCATGTTTTTACCATGCCCCAGAGAAAAACACTATTTTGTCAAGTGGCTAACACAGCATAATCAGATGCAGCTTTATTTTTAGTAACAGTAATACAGCATTTTCTCCATCATACAATACGTTTTTATTTAATTGCATGCCATTTATCAGCACAAGCCATCCAGCATTTATTAATATGATATACTAATATCGATCTAGCTTACTGCAGTGTGCAACAAGTGTCTCACAGCAGCTGCCGAGAAAACGCACAGAGTAATGTTAGAACATCATTTTCAACACACTCAAATGTATCTTAATATGATGGCGGAAGTGGCGACTGCGGCATAATAAAAGTTCCTTTGCTCTGTCAAGACGTGTGTCGCGCTCGTCTCTCATTAGCAATCACTCCAGCGGCTTCTTTCTTGCTCCTACAGCACTTGGCCATGCTCTGCTTCATACTAAAGTAACGTTAATAATCTCATCCATGAACATGATTTCTGCCTGAGTGACGTCCCGATTCTTTTCCACTGGCTGTGAGGTGAAGACGACATTTCCCAAGATTCTGCACTCAAACTTGGCGTCATCAAGCTACGCCTTTGTTTTGAATAAGCGACCTCTAGCGGCAAAAAATCTACATATTGTGCCTTTAATTTGTCTTGGGTTGGATAGAAATATGTCAATGGGGATGAGTTGGAAAGATTCTGAAATTATTAGGAATAAAAAATTAAAGCAAGATGTGGGCGTGTCTGTCACCTATCAATCAACAGGTACGTTTGCAGAGTGGTTGCCATGGTAATTTAATACATCCTAAGGAAAGATGGACAGTCTGATGCTAATGTAGATGAACTAGCAGCATCATATTAGTTTAAAAAAACATGGTTTTGCTTCACTAATGTCCACTTTTAATTGCAAACCGAAAACTGATTTTTTTTTTTTTTTTGGAAGAAATATTAAATGCTTTTTTAATATTACAATTGATATATATTATGTTCTTTATTGTTAATTGATATTTGTTCATAATTCATTAACTGTTTCTTTGAAATGTTACAAATATATTAGTATAACATTAATCAGTGAAATGTAGCAGTTTTGTAGATGTTTGTAGAGGTATTCATATGGTTTCATATAAAAAGTCCATCAGTTGAAATCTACAAGCACGTTTGTTTCGAAGGGCTCTTTGCAGCAGTTATTTTAAAGCTCTTTTGTTTGGAACCACGCAGCTACCGTGATTTGTTCTCCTGTTGAATTCTCTGTGCAGGTATCATTTATGTCGTACGGAATGTACATTAAGGAAAACACTTCAGCGTGAAGTACTGGTAACCATGGCAACCTCCTATGCTGCTCCTTGCATAGCTACTTGGCCTGATTTGATGTGTGTGTGAGTGAATGATGTGGTGAAATGAATGGATGTGGAACGATAATGGGTAAGAGAGAGAAAAAAGAGACTCAAACACACTAATTGGCCACTCTCTTATAATTAGGTGCATATGGTAGATGTGTCTGTCTACACACTCTACATTACCTTTAAAAATACCAGCATATCTGAGTCATCTACAAACAACACTGTCTTTCTCTTTCCACTTGATGCAATAGAAAAATAGTTATTGTGGTCAAAGTGTCCTGTGTTAGTATAAATTAAAGGTTTTTCTTTTATTAAAGGTGCTTGCTAAGGCAGGCATCACTACCATTCAAAGGTTTGGGATCACGTTATTGTTTGGAAATAAATTTATACTTTTCAGCATTCAGCAAGGATGCATTAAATCTACCAAAAGGTACTGTAAAGTCATTTGTAATGTTACAAAAGATTGTGTTTAAATGCTGTTCTTTTAAATTTTCTATTCATCAAAAAATCCTGAAAAAGTTTACAGAAAAATATTAAAGGTACAGTAGGTGATCTGGGAAATGCTAAAGTTAGCCTGCTAGCATTGAAAGCATACGATCCCACCCTCCCTGCAAATCGCCATCCAAAGCCACGCCTCCAAAACACATGAACTCACACACACACAGCTGCTCTCGGCAAAGCTTCACAAGAGACAGCGTTAAACTGCCTCATGTCTCAAAGCACATAACATTACAATAATAATGAATGCAAACAACTTAGAGAGCTTGTACCTGACTGCTGCAGATTCATTTCGGTGTTGATACTGTTGACATAGATATGCATAATTCCGAGTCTGACTGAACAGCTCCGGTTAGAATAAACATCTCTTAATTACGGTAGTTATGGCGTGAACCAGCATAAGCTTGTTGTTTTGATTCGGTAGGAACTGTAAAAGCTGGCTGCTGTTTGTTTGTGGTGCTCCGTGACTGATGTCTGTCTACATAAACTCTGCATAGCATGAAACGTGCTGATGTATGATGTCTGCGTGAACAGGGTGCGTGAGGGTATGTAAAAACATTGACATTGATAGGCAAGTAGGACATTGAATTATTTCATTCGGACCGAATATAATAATTGGATTTACATTTTATTGTCCTACGCCTTCCACAGACAATATATATTTATAAAAATATAACATAGTGATTGCTATCAGGATATGAGGAGACATTTAAGCAATATAACAAAAAATGTTTCTGTAGAGAATCACCTATTGCACCTTTAAGCATAATCGGTTTTAACTGTATAATAAGAAATGTTTATTGTTTTTTTTTTTTTAAAATTGCATTGTGGTCTATGGATCTGCCTGAAGTGTACATATCTAGTAGACTCGCTCCTCGGTCAAAATCGAGGGTTTAAGGGTCTGTCCAAATGAACTTCTTTCGCCCACTTGACAAAGTTGAACGCACTTCAAAATGGCAGCGGGGATGTTTAGTGCTTAGGGAAGTTTGTGAGTGTATGTCTAAAAGTGGAGTTAAACGCAGTGCTAGAATCCACCTAGTATAGGAACCACCTATAGCAATGGCACAGTAATGACACAGAACACCCTAGCAACCACATAGAATTACCTTGGAATTATGGCTGCAAATTCTGCCTGTAGCTAAACTGTAAGGTCATACATTTTCTCTGCATTGATCTTTGTCTAATTTTTTTCTCATTTTTGGTCATTTGTTTGTCCTTCTGTCCCCGTCCATGTGTGTGTGCAGTGAATAGTTACGGCGATGATGGTGAGATTTCCAGCTCATCAGACAGCGATGATGAGTTGGCAAAGCAGTTTGAGATCTCCGTTTCCCGCTCACAAAGCTTCCGTTCAGGGGTTACGGAGCTCAACACCCAGATTGCACCAGGGCCACATCACAAATTTAAACGTCTGCTGTCTGACCAGGAAGAAGGAAGCACAGAGCCGTCTGACTGTGAAGGTACGTACCTACATTCTCCTGTTTATTTATAATTTATTTCCATATGTTTGCCTCCTAACCTTATGCTTGCAGTTTAACACATAAAAGTTTGTTTTATTATTCATATCACAACAATAAATATCTTTACATAAATGTTAGAATATATTACTGTGAAAAAGACATTGTCTCTATTTTAAATGGACAGCATTAAATTTAATTGTGTCTGGCAATTTGAAAAAAAGTTAAACATTTAATGATCTATAAGCATTATACAGATTTCTGTGTACACTAATTATATAAAACAATACTGTCAGTGTAACATAGTTATACAAATGAAATAGATCAATGCATTTATTTCCATTCAAAGGGACGGAAACCGATAGAAAAAGATTAGGCTTAAATGATTCCTTATCCTGTCAATTTCGTTAAGCTTGTACATTGTGTTCATCAGCTAATAGGTCAACTCATAAAAATGGGTGTTGCCTGACCAATTAATTAACTTATAACTTTGCAATGCTTTGAGGAATCAAAATTCTTTTGATAACTTTTTGCCAGCACCGTCCTTAGCTGCTGTGTGCCTGTTTTGGTGAAGATTGGACCAATGCAAAGACTATAGATGTAAAAAGACGGTTCACTCCTATTAGTTACGAATGGGAGAAACTACAACGTGCAATATGGCGGAATACGTCCCGCCTTCTAAGTAAAAGAACCAATCGCTGATTGATGAAGTCATTGCGTCACTGCAGCTGCCGTTAGAAGCTCCGGTTCCCACAGAAACCTGAGACTCGCGCTTGGGACTGCACGTGCGCATTGGCTAGTCTAGCCTGAAAAATAAGCTTTTTTAATGCTATTTTAGCATAAGAAACTACGTTATGGAACAATTCATGTCAGATTTTGTTGCTGATTTGAAATATGTTATTTAATTGTGAGTTCACCAAGCAGTTTTTGAGATTTCAGGATTCCCCCATTCAAATAGATAGGACTTGGTCTTGGATGCCCAAAATAGCTGCCTGGAGGCGTTGCAAATATGGCTGCCGAGTGAACTGACTTTCCTTGAAAGGGACTTTGACCAATGGCCTAGAAGGAGTTTGAAAAAGTAGGCTTTTAGGAAAATTCAAATTGGCTGAAAATTTTTATAGGCGGAAATTAAATCAGAGCTATACATTTTGTAGGGCTTGATGCAAGGATTCGGGGGTGGGGGAGGATTTTTTTGTTTCTAGCCCTTAGGGTTCCATCGTTAGGATCCAAAATGCAAATTGCCTTTTTATAGCGCCACCTAGTGTCGGACCGGTGTGTGTCTGTGCACCTGAATAGCGATGCACGATTGGGACCATCCTGCCAACTTTGGGGTCGCTACGATTTTTCGGTCTCTGACGCCCATACACCTTTAGGGAAGAAAAATAAGATGGAAGAAGAAGAAGAAGAAAATCAGTAAAAATGAAATAGGGTTCCAGCACCTTCATTGCTTGGACCCCTAAATATGCATAGCGTAGTTATGCTTGACTCACATATGTAGATATGCATGACAGCCATATATATGTCAATATTTCACTGTCCTTTGAAGCAACTCCTTGACATGCTGATAAATCGAGAGCTGAGTCATATTTTGAAAATGCAGGACAGTGAAATGCATTTAAGAAAAGTTATTTCAAAAGCAAAAGCATTTCTACAAAAAAGTGTGAAAAGCCTTTTATTCTGTCATTTTAATTCATGTAAAAAATAAATCAATAATAGCTTTTTAAAAAATCAGACCTTAGCTCATATTCATCTGCATAAATTGTATTTTTTTAAAAAAATAATAAAAATAAATAAATCCTTTAACATTGTCAATAAAAATCTAATTAATTAACTTTATGGTAAACCAGTGTAATTTTGAGTACTTGAAATAAAGCTTAAATAAAATAAAATTTAAATATTTGTTGAAAAAAATTCATCCAATTTAGAAATGTTGTCTAGGCAATTAACTGAAATAAGTTTAAGTATTAAAATGCCTAAAACTAAGACTGAAATAAAAATTAATTAAATCAATAAAAAAACAAAAGCACATAAAATTACTAAAATTTGAACTAAAATTCAAATGAAAACTGAAAATATGAAGGAAAAAAAAAAAGCTAATTCAAAATATTAATAAATACTATAATGTGGTAAACCAAAATAATTTTTCCAAATAAACAGAAATGTGTAGTTTCGTGGGAAGATACTGTGCTGACCAGTGGTTTGTTGAATTAAGGTAACCTATGTTTCAGAAGGCGCAATACAAACCCAAACGCCTCTTATAAATATTTATAAATGTAACTCTTGTCACATCACTGTTAATCTCCCTAATGCTCAGTCAACATCTCTGATCTCTGACTGACTGTACACCGTAATGTGACATATCTCAACCAAAACAGCTTCCAGCTGGCTGTTAGTGTCTATTGAATTCTTGCTGTATGGAGCTATATTTCTCGGAATGGTCATCACAGCATCAGTTGCCATGGAAAAGCGTCTTTCTGGTTGCCGTGGTAACAAAGTGACTGGACCTGTCTGCAGTTAATTGGTCGCTGCTGTGGAGTAGAACAGTTTGTACCCTGAAAGAGATTCCATTCAGTGAAATTCACAGAGTCACGTAGGACAAGCACTTAAAGCCGTAAATTACTATCATTATCATCTGCTCCGGGCAGTCTGATTGGTCAAATGAGCTTGTCCTGCAATTATGATGATTGTCAGACTGTCAATAAAATTTCATTTGCTAAACGTTCAGGGAAAGTGTGTGTGTGTGTGTGTGTGTGTGTGTGTGTGTGTGTGAGACGGAGCTGTTAATTGTGTCATTTGCTCTCTATCAAAAGTCTACTGCTAAATTGTTACTGCTAAATATAGTCCTCCATTTATTTGACTCACCCAAAGGAATTAAAATTTACAAATGAGGTCTCAGTTTTTTCTCAGACAGCAATGAGATTAAATGGAGACTTTTGCTTAAAAATTTCTCCTGACTTCAGAAATGTGTCTCCTTTGGAGTTTCAGCAAAGGTCTCAAACTATGCTCAGATTTGCCAAGAATATGGGAGCCTGTTTCAGCCACGGAATAAAACAATTTAAAAGATAATTGCGACTTTTTATCTCAGTAAGTTTACATCTCGCAATTGCAAGTTTTTGCAGACTTTTTTCTTGCAATCTTTTCTCAGAATTGTGATATAAACTCGCAATTACGAGTTATAAAGTCAGAATTGCGTTATATAAAGTCACAATTGCATGTTATAAAAACAGAATTGTGAGATATAAACTCATAATTGCGAGGAAAAAGTCAAAATTACAAGAAAAAAGTCAGAATTGTGAGATATAAACTCGCAGTTCTGACTTTATAACTCGCAGTTGCAAGTTTATATCTCATGACTCGAGAGAAAATGTCAGAATTGCGGGATAAAAAGTTGCAATTACCATTTTTATTTATTTATTTTTTTTTTTGTGGAAACAAGCTTCCATACAAGACACCAGAGTCTGCAATTAAAAGTCTTTCAATTTGAAACTTAAATCATTTTCATTAAATTCTCCTATGACTAAATTATCTACATTATTTGTATTTTTTTTATGCCAAGGAATTTTAGGGGAAACATCTGAGATTAAACAATACAATTTTTGGTAAAACCCTTTACTATAAGGTTCCATTTGTTAACATTAGTTTACTACATTAGTTAAGATGAACTAACAATGAAAAATACTTACAAAGCATTTAGTAATTGTAATTCATGTTCATTTCAACATTCACTAATACATTATTCATGTTTAAATTATTAAATGGACCTGAGCTTACATGAACTAACAATAAACAGTTATATTTTTATTAACTATTGTTAACAAAGATTAATAAATAATGTAGCATATATTGCTCATTTTTAGATAATGTTAGTTTAAGGGATAATTCACCAAAAATGTTGTCATTTACTCACCCTTGTGTCGTTCCAAACCTGTATAAGTTTTTTATCTTCTGTTGAACACAAAGAAGACATTTTTGAAGAATGTTAGTAACCAAACAGTTGCTGATAGCCATTTTTTTCCATAGTATGGAAGAAAAAAATTATTATGGCAATCAATGGCTGCCAGGTTTGGAACGACACGAAGGTGAGTAAATGATAACAAAATTTTCATTTTTGGGTAATCTGTCCCTTTAACCCATTAACTAACAGTAACTAATGGGATCTTATTATAAAGTGTTACCCAATTTTCAGTCATATTAAATAATTATGTCTCGTTCTTTCACCCTCTCCATGTAGAAGCTGAGAGAAACAGTGTGCAGAGTTTTCAAGATCCCCTCTCATCCAGGCGACATGTAGGGTCTGAGCCGAGAGACCCCTTATCGCAGAGTCCTCTTCCTGAGGGCCGAACCCCCACAGACCCCCTCTCTCTGATGGCGGAGCAGATTTCTGTGGGCTCCCAGGACACAGGAGACGGTCTGGAGGCTCTACCCAGGGATGAGGGCAGTCGCCTGGGCAGCATGGGGCGGCAAACCCCACAGAGGAGCCTGGCAGTTGACAATCAAGGTTATGACAACAGTGAGGCTACGGATAGTTTCTCTACATGGAGCCCTGAGGTGCGTGTGCTTAATTTTTATACTTCCTATATACACTGCTGGTCAGTACAATTGTTTTTTTAAAGAAATTAATATTTTATTCAAAAAGGATGCGTTAAATTGATCAAAAGAGATATTTGGAATGTTTCAAAAGATCTCTATTTTAAATAAATGCTGTTGTTTTTTTTTACTTTCTATTTATTAAATAATCCTGAAAAATGTATCATGGTTTCTACAAAAATATGAAGCAGCACAACTGTCTTCAACATTGATAATAATAATAAATGTTTCTTGAGCAGCAAATCAGCATATTAGAATGATTTATGAAGGATCACGTGACACTGAAGACTGTAATAATGCTGAAAATCCAGCTTTGCCATCACAGCAATAAATTACAATTTTAAATATTTATTAAATGTATTAAAATAGAAAAAAGTTATTTTAAATTGTAATAATATTTCACAATATTATGGTTTTTACTGTGAGAGACTTCTTTCAAAAGCATTTTAAAAATCTCACCAACCCCAAACCTTTGAACATTTGAAATATAAGAGATTTAGATTTGTACATATCAATTAAATTTCTCTGTTTTAACTTTTCCATTCATATTATATCCTCTAAATCTGTCTCCACAGAGATCTTCACAGTTATGAGAATTAAATTCTAATGAATATTCATAAGTCGTCTGTGCTCTATAGCACTCATAGTCATTGCTAATGGAAACACCTTGGGTTTATGTATTAGGTTTTCACAGCAAAATCTTTCTCATCCAGTTATAGAGGTGCGAGAGAGCGGGAGGTTGTGTATGATGTGTGTGAGTGTGTGTTTAGATCTGTATGTTTACATATGCGTTGAGTATGTTTGTGTTTATGTGTGCAAATGTGTTTTTCCTCTCTAACAGCATGAACAATCTCCGTCCCACCCTTTGAGCTCTTCTCCTCGTGGGCACATCTCAAAATGTGGTGACCTCATAATTGCCCTCGACTACCGGGCTGAAACCCACAGGCTTCTGGTCACCGTGATATTGGCCCAAGACATTCCAGACAAGGCGCGGAGTGGTATGGACTCCTGGATGGTGCATGTGGTGCTGTTACCTGGGAAACGGCAGAGGCACAAGACGGCTGTGCAGAAAGGCTCCATGCCCAGGTTCGAGGAGACGTTCCGGTTTTCACATCTAGAGCCAGGGGATTTGGGTTCCTCTGCGCTGCGGTTTCGCCTGTACGCGCTGGGGAAGATGAACAGGGAGAGGATGATGGGAGAGGCCATATACAGACTGAGCAGGCTGAAACACACAGGCAGGTTCGAGATCACGCTGCTGCTGGAGCCACGCAGTAATCTCAAGGTGTGTATACTTGCTATCGTAATATGACAGTATATAAATGTTAGGTCAATGGTACAAAAAAATCTATCTATCTATCTATCTATCTATCTATCTATCTGTCTGTCTGTCTGTCTGTCTGTCTATCAATTCATCTGTCTATTTCTTTATCTGTCTGTCTATCTATCTATCTGTCTATCTATCTATCTGTCTGTCTGTCTGTCTGTCTGTCTGTCTACCTACATACACAGTCATACTACTAGATTACATTATCTTGGTGCAGACAAAATGTACAGTTTTTCTCTGTCGCTTTGGTACATTTCTCAATTCACCCTTAACATTTGCAAAACCAGTAAGTGCATTTCTTGAAACAATTCGTACAAATAGCACCACACATGAAAATATTTTTACAGCTGCTTATCAGAGTGAATGACAGAGAGAGAGAAACATCATGTGGAGTTATTCTGTTCTATTAAATAATGACCCAGCAGCTGATTGTGACATTTATAGCCTTAGAGTAAAGGGATGTGTTTTTGATGTCACTTTAAAGTGGCAAATTGATAGACTCATATTATTTTATTATTTATTGTTCCTGCCTAGTATACAAACAATATATAAAATGTTTTTATATATATATAGATATATATATATATATACACATACCCCAGTGACAACGTAGCACTGGCTCGAAACTCTCCTGCTCCTTATTGTCTAGCCTCTAGTGCACTTTTCTGCTGGGTAGACACTTTTGTACACAATATGTACACATGAACAAGTTTACAAATATTTAACTTTACAGACTCAAAAAAATTTCTACAAGTTATCTTTTCTCTTTTTAAAAACTGGTCAGATATTGAAATGCTGGAACTTTTCTCAGGGTACCACCATATTTGTTTGCAAAGATTTGTACGCCTGTAAAGTTGTACTTATGTAGAAGGGTTTACGTTTTAGAAGGTACACTGAAAAAAAGGTGTAGGATTTACTTTGAAACAGTTGTCACTCAGAAATTTCTAGTGAATTTATCAAATAATTACAAAGAAATGGCAAGTAAGACGTTGAATTAAATGTGAAATTTTGAAGTAGAAAGACTGAAATGGTATTTTCTTGTAAACCATACTCCAATAATCTTTTACAACTTCGAAAAATCTTTTTTTTTATTTTTACAGTGTATTCATGTGTTGAAAAACTGTTTAACTACACTTTACATACAAATACCAACTAATTAGGTCACATTGGCATCTCTCCATCTCCCTGCAGACAATAGACTCCCAGGTGTCTTTCAGCGCACAGAGTGACAGTGCTTCCTCCAGTCAGTCTGTGTCTCACGGTGGAAATCCAGAACTACTGCTGGGATTATCGTATAACGCCACCACAGGACGACTGTCTGTGGAGATCATTAAAGGAAGCCACTTCCGTAACTTTGCACTCAACAGACCTCCAGGTAAACACACCGTCCCCCTCACACTAACAGAGGCTCAGAAACACATTCACAGGCATCATTAGACCTTCAGGAGTGACTCTTGAGCAAATAACCTTTTGTAAAGCCGTCTGATATTGATTCAGAGTAAATGTACTGCAATAAATCCTTTCTAAACGAACGAGCTGCTAGAACACACATTTGTACATGCACATTTTGAATGCATCATCCTCACACGTGTTGTGGGTCAGACATTGGGCTCTTAGAGTTCTATAGAGATTGATTACAGTCACATCTCACAGTGATGCTCCTGGGTGAATAGAGTTACAGGACATTTAATCGATCACAGAGCCCCAGATCTTTTTCACACACTTCTCGCATCAAGTCGATGAGTCACCACTGGAGAAAACCACACATACATACACAGACAGACACATACTCTGTCTCATGCTGAGTCACAGTTTTGTGTTAGTGATCATCTTAAGCCAAGGGTCTAAATTAAACTGTTTACTTCAAAAGAAAAACAATATTTGTTACTGTACCAACCTATTCTACGTTCAAAACATTTTTTATGTCTTTTAAAGGGATAGTTCACCCAAAAATGAAAATTACCCCATGATTTACTCACCCTCAAGCCATCCTAGGTGTATATGACTTTCTTCTTTCAGACAAATACGATCGGAGTTATATTAAATAATGCCCTGGCTCTTCCAAGCTTTATAATGGTAGTAAGTAGAGGATGAGATTTTGTAGCCCAAAAAATACGATGAATATAAAGTTCAAAAGAAGAGCATTTATTTGAAATAGAAATCTTTTGTAACATAAATGTCACTTTTGACACGTGTCCTTGCTGAATAAAAGTATTAATTTCTTTCTAAAAAAAAAATCTTATGGCCTCAAACTTTTGAATGATAGTGTAAATTAATTACTGTGTCTAAAAATCCCACATTTACAAGTAAAGCTTTTAATATCCAAAATAAAACAGTTGACAGATCATTATTATCCAATAACAAAATATGACATGTCTCTCTCTTTCAGACACGTTTGGTAAGCTCTCTCTGTTGAACTCTATGGGACAGGAGATATCCCGCTGTAAGACATCCATCCGTCGCAGTCAGCCGAATCCGGTCTTCAAGGAGACGTTTGTCTTCCAGGTGGCGCTGTTCCAACTGTCCGATGTCACATTAATGGTCTCCATTTACAATCGGCGGAATATGAAACGCAAGGAGATGATTGGCTGGGTGGCTCTGGGCCAGAACAGCAGCGGTGAGGAGGAACTTCTTCACTGGCAGGACATGAAGGAGGGCGGAAACCAACAGGTCTGCCGCTGGCACACACTACTGGAAGCTTAGAGGAGAGAGACAGAAATATAATCACTCTTACCAAACTGTGTTCAGCTGGAATTCCTTTGGGAAGGAGGAGACAGCCAAGGCCAAAAAATACACAAAAAAAAAAAAAAAAACAGGAATGAACAAGCAACATTTAACACTATCAAACAAAGATAAGGCATGTATTTATGAAAATCTTGGAAGCACAAAGAAACACCCACGCCACACCACTCTTCTACTCCTTGAGAGTACTTAATACAGCCTCTTGTCTGGTAACCAGGAAATGACATCACGACGTAATATACAGACTACTCTATTTAACCCCAGCAGCAACCATTCAAAACGCATTATTACCCGAGCCACCGTGATTGTCGCCTAGTGATTTAATGATTGGAGGATTGATTTGAAATGATTAAATGCCTTTCTTCAGATGATTTTAAGCCTCAAGTTCAGATCCACACCAAAACATGTTGAAGGTTATTGGTGAGGGTTTTGAAAGACCAAATGAGTCGAAAACTGCACTTTCATTCATGCTCTCCTACTGATGACACTGAAGCTGTTTCTTTTTATTAAATTTTACATTTTTATTACATAAAAATATGCTATAATTTATAGTCCTGGGACAGTGTTATGATAAAAGTTAGGATACTTTTATTATGCTGTTAAAAGGGGTGCACAAGTTATCCATATCAGAATAAGCAATATCAGCAAATGACCCAGAAATGAAATTTCTGTCATTATTTACTCACCCTCATGATGTTCCAAGCTGTATATCATTCTTCTGTGGAACACAAAAGTTGAATTTTTGAACTCTTTTCAGTAATGGAAGTGAATGAGGACTGGTGCTGTCAGGCTTCAAAAAAACAAATTTTATTTCTTTGAAAAATTTTGACATCCAACATTGATCTTACTCTGCATGTTTATGAGTGAATCTGATCAGCGAATGAATCCTTTCAATGATCTAGTTCACAAAAATGGTGTAAATGATTCATTTGAATGAACTGATCTGGTTCTCGGGTTCATCTGAATCAATGACTAACTCTTTTCTCAAGTTGCGTACGATGGTTGTTTAAAGCAGGTTGTTTAAAAAAAAATCGTGCGAACAAATGGTACTGCGGTGACTGTTACTGACTGTTTAAATCTAGCGGGTTTGGTGTCTCGTGTTTCAAATCCAATGACGCTGGTAGTGACAATTCTCTCTGACCAATCAGTGATCTGCAGTGTTTACACATCATATTTTAGTTTCAGTACGGCTTGCTCGGAACCTCAACCGAGGTGGTACTATTTAAACGAGCCGTACCGTTCCGTACCATGCAGTGGAAAAGCGCCATAAATGATCTGATGGTGCTTGTGTATCCGTTTTGAAGCTTGAAAGCTCTGATCCCCATTCATTGTAATTGCATGGAAAGAGACCAATCACCAAAAATAGTCTGTACACGCAGCACAGACACTTATGCATGTCCAAGAAAATCTTTTTCAGACAATCCCAACACTGTCCTCATGACATTAAAACCCAAACTCTTTTTTTAATGCATGTCTGTAATGCTTTATGCATATATAAAGTGCCTGATCTTGTCAAATCTATATGGAGTTTTCATTTATAGCCAGTGATATTGGAGATTAGCATGGAAAACTCATAATGAAACATTACAGATGCATGGACCTCTGTGTTTTAAAAATCAATAGTGCCTGTTTTGCATGCCTTCAAATAGTCTTTTTGAAGATAAATGCATATATTTTTGTCTGTCATTAAAGACATATCCCTAAGACATGACTTTTGCTGGCAATATTGTTTTATTTCGTTATGATTTAGAATGGTAATAAATCTTTATTCACGTAACACTGATTATGCGTTGATCTTAGTGTATCACAGCTGTAAAAATAGGTGATGCTGGTAGAGAAAATTTTTTTTTTTTTTTTTACAGTTGACAGTAACCAAACATATGACCTCTCATCTGGTAATCAGGCAGATTGAAAGGGTGTATGAAACTGCCAGAAGAGAGTGTTTTATTTATTTATTTTTGACTGTCATTCATTAAAAAAAAATAACTATTTTAATTTGTAATTAATCACGATTAAACGCACCTATAACATTGACGTTTTTAATATATTTTTATATTGTACTTTCACATTGAATCTCCAAAATAAGGTATAAAACAACAAGTCAGGCCGGTTCAGATTTTTACCTGCCCTGCTACAGTAAAATGCACAAAAAAAGTTTTTTTGTTGTTGTTGTTTTTGACTCGTGTAACCTTGTAAACGGTGCTTTAAGATTTTCAGGTAGGTCTAACAGGTAAATATACAGAAATTGAATAGCAGCAGGTTTATTAAGCCCAAAGTATACTTCGGCCGTCCGCGTCTGCGCACCATCCGCATGACGTAATTTTTGTCATCAAGAGGGTCCACGGACGTCCGCACACCCCATCCGCGTGCAGCCCAATTTTTTAAACTATGCGGAGCGGAACATTCCGCTCCGTCTCACGCACAGTTGAGCGCACAAGCCTTTCAAAATATACTCCTTTGGCCATGAGCGCGGAAAGACGCGTTCGGTGCATGCGCACTATTTTGTGGACTGCTGTTTTCAAGCACTCAAGTCACTCACACATGCGCTGTTGTACGCGGACTGTTCGCACGGTCTCAAGAATTGGGCTGCACACAGACGGAGTGTGCGGATGTCCGCTGACCCTCCTGACAACGAAAATTACGTCATGTGGATGGTGTGCAGATGGCCGAAGTATACTTTGGGCTTTAGGCTGCTGTCACTTTAAGACTTGACGCATGTGACAGGAATCTGACATCCTATTTTCTCAAAACTCTTTACTTTCATTTAACACTTTTTAACTAATTTAAGACTGCTTATGAGGATACTTGACAAAATGGGAATTTTTACATAATTTTGTGTGTTTTTGTCCATTCAAGTGCGAAAGAGAACTCAATGCGGTGCTGGCGCGCTGTCTGAAGTGGCTTTTGCGCGTGTTTTGGGTGTTTGTTCACAGAGAGCCGCTTCACTAACAGTGCGCGCTAGTACAGATTTGAGTTATTTTTTTGCGTCTTATCGCGCTTGAATGGTTTAATAGCACTTGAATGAATGATAGCGTGATCATATACTGTAGTGCAAAGGATGACAGAAAAAACGGATGCTGCGTATTTTTAACGCATTAAACTGAAAAATAATAATAATCTCAAAATTAACGCGTTAATCTTGACAGCCGTAATTTATTTATTTATTTACTGTTTGCGTATGGGAGTGGAAGAATCGCTTAAGCTCGAAGGATAAAGCTTGGAGAGGTGAGGTAAAAAGATCATTAAGAGGTTTTGATATGCTCAGATATTATATGGCCACTTATGTATGCCAGTGAGATGTTATAGTAGTACTGTATTTGAGCAATAAAACCTTTCAAAACTAAAAATGATTATAAGGAAATAAGCCGTATTATTTGAAGAAATACGCAACCAGAGAGAGGAGGAGGAAACGCAGCAGCAGAGGATGCGAGAAGAATGGAGTTTGATGCTGGAGCGTCATCATTGCCTAGTGACTCTCCTAGCAACAGGAAACATCTGTTTCAGTGTCGACCAATCAGGAGCCGGTGCAGTCTGTTATTGCTCTCTGAACAGAAAGGGGATATTTTAAGAGCCGAGAGTGAGCCGAATACTACAGGGATTATATCAAAAGCAAGACTTCGACATCTGGGGGCGAAGCGTCAAGCTCACGCGGAGCTGAAAGCGGCTACATTCGGCACAATATGAGCTGTTTTAAGCCTCTGATCTGATGAACGCGCGTGCTGGGACTGTTAATGTGGCTTTATAAATAAGGTAGGATCATTTTACCTTTCATATTGATTTTCATTTCTGTTTTCTGTGAGCGTACTTAAAACCTTATATTTTTGCTGCATGCATTTGTTTATTTTGCAACAGTTATAGGGGATGCAATTAAATAATAGTACTACTACATATAACAGACCCATTTTCTAGTTTGATATATTTTTTTTTTTTTTTTTTTGGAAAATGCTCGTTCTGTGATTCATTCATTAGCGTGACAGTTGAGCTGATTATACTGCACTATAACATTATGCATGCATATGTTGGACTTTCAGTTATTAAATGTACTTATTTGGTACACAATAAAAAAGAAAAAGAAAAAAATATATTCTTAAAAGATAATGTAACATGGTACAGTAAAGAACAGCTACGGTTAAAAATCAGTTTTAGCGTAAATTATAGGCTTTCAATGTTACTGCAGAATATTCTAAATTGTTTTTTTTTTTGTTGTTGTTGTTTTTAAGTAAAGAGTATAAATTAATTTATCATTTACGGAGAAATTATATATTTAAAGATGCACTTAGTAATTTTTTTTCCTCATTAAAAAGTTTTACCCCTAAAAATTGATTAGTGCATTTTAAATTATGATAAAATTAAGTTTCCATTAAAATTACTAGCATAATTAAAGATGTTTCATTTTGGAATGAGTTACCTCATGTGGGTCATAATAGTGTTGATATCACATGACCAGATGAACACTGCATCTTGGTAACCCTAATTTTTGGACAATTTTGCTGAATGAATCATAGCTAAATGCTAATTACATTTCTGTTAGAAAGCGAAAAATTATTGCTTTGCATGGTGTTGGATCCATATATTGCTATATTGGCCAGAGTGCACCTTTATCAAGGCAAAGAAAAAAACTACGTTCATGTTAAAATATTGTTAAATAAAAAAATATCAATTGCCTTAATTATAATAATTAAGAATACTGTAATTAAAATTAATTTATGGTGAATGGGACGTTGCAGAATTCTCTTGCACGAACATCATATGAACTTTGTCATCTTGTTGCTTTATAAAATCTGTGTCACATTTTAAAAGGTCAAACAGATTGGCAGGACCTGTGTTAAAATTATTTAATAATGATTACAATTTAATCACGTTTACAGTTAGAACTGATACAGTCACCAAAATGGCATCGAATATCGTCCCTGTATTTGTACAGTTTAACCAAATGTAACCAAAAGAAAGTACAGTGAAGATAAATACCTTACTGGTTTATTCTCTCTCTCTCTCAAGCACACAAACTTACACGCATCCCACACTAATTTACCCACCCACGGTTATTGCGCGCTGCACCGCTGTTGACAGAGCACGAGACATCTCTCTTTGAACATGATAAATGAAACGCAGCAGCAAGACATCGTGCAGCTACTGCACAGCTGCCTGCAGATGCCATTACATTTATACTGCGTGATTTGTTTTTGCTTCTTTGAGACAGACCTACACTGATCTGTATGTAAGAGATTGGGACTAGTTGTCACACATTCACACCAATATAACTTTAGTGAACTGAAATCGGATAGGAAACAGTAGGATCCAGTAAACGATACTCTCTCGCTCTCTTTTTCTCTCTGACTAGGAACCAATAGGCAATGTGTGTGAGCCAGAGGAAAGAGCCTCAGGTGAATAGAGGATTTGTCAGAGAGGCGTGTGAGTGTGTCTGCGTGAAGCAGTCCTCAGGTAATTAAAATTCACAGCACACACAGACATTGTTACATAACACACTGACTGTAGTCTAACCTAATCCACTTTATGGCATATAGTGTTTGAGGACACAGCATTGTTTTAAAGTGAATTGTCATCCCCAGCAAGAGATTGAAAGAGAGATCTATTTGTAAAAATCCAATTTTCAATCCAGTTGCAAAGCCAGTTTCACAGAATCCTTGTGTGCTCATCTGCAGGGTCTTTCCTCTAAGAGTGCCCTCAACGGTCGACAACGTCGAAAGTTGCCTACTTTAAGCGAAAATATGCGGAAGAGGAGGATGTTCAGGGAAGCCTACATGGATATTTACAAAAAGTGAGTGTCGGCTGATATGTGCTGAAACAGTGCTGATTTGTTGTGCACCGTTCAGATCTGAACTGAGAATGACTGAAAAATTCCAGTTCAGTTTCTGAATTTGAATTGAGGAAGCAAACAGGATGCAGAATTGCAATTCAAATTTGAATGAAAGGAAGTATAATTACAATGAATTGACATTCAAATAAATTCACATAACTGGAACTTTAAATAGAGGCTTGACAAAGTTTTTTTTAAGAGTTTTGAAAAAAGTTTGTAAGGTTACAGTTATATAGATACAATGCTCAGCATAAATGAGTACACCCCCTTTGAAAAGTAACATTTTAAACAATATCTCAGTGAACACAAAAACAATTTCCAAAATGTTGACAAGACTAAGTTTTATATAACATCTGTTTAACTTATAACATGAAAGTAAGGTTAATAATATAACTTAGAGAACAAAATTTTCAGTTTTACTCAAATTAGGGTGATGCAAAAATGAGTACACCCCACTGAAAGTCTCTGGAGCAAAGCTAAATTTTAGACTACAAATGTCTAATTTAACAAGAATTCAACCACAGGTGAGTCTAATTATTCATTACACAGGTGTCCAGCAGACAGTTGACTATAAAAGGGTGTTAAAACCCCTTCCCATTTCATGCTGTCAGCAATGGCGCCACATGGAAGAGAAATGTCACAAGACCTGAGAAAGAAAATAATTTCTTTACACCAGAAAGGTGAAGGCTACAAGAAGATCAGCAAAGCTTTACGTATTAGTCAGAATACTGTAGCAAAAGTGGTACAAAAATTTAAAAAAGATGGAACTGCAACCATCCATGTCCAGGTCATCCATGGAAGTTAACACCTCGACAGGAGCATCTTCTGATGAGAAGGGTTGAAGAAAATCAGCATGCAAGTTCACTGCAGTTATCTAAAGAAGTAGAAAGCCAAACTGGGGTGACTATTTCCCGTGACACAATACGGCGTACACTGCAGAGGAATGGCATGCATGGGTGCCGTCCACGAAAGAAGCCTCTCCTAAAGCCCAGGCACAAAAAAGCCCGCCTTGATATTGCCAGGGCCCATGCTGACAAAGATGAAGACTACTGGGACTCTATACTCTGGAGTGATGAGTGAAGATAAATGTTTTTGGAACTGAAGCCTTCAAAACTGTATGGTGTCGCAAAGGTGAGGAATGCAAAGAAAAATGCATGGTACCTACAGTGAAACATGGTGGTGGCAGTGTCCTTATGTGGGGCTGCATGAGGGCTGCTGGTGTCGGGGAGCTGCATTTCATTGATGGCATCATGAATTCACAGATGTACTGCTCTATACTGAAAGAGAAGATGCTACCATCACTCCGTGCCCTTGGTCGTTGTGCACTTTTCCAACTTGACAATGATCCTAAACACACATCTAAGGCCACTGTTTCTGAAGAAGAACAGGATGAATGTGATTTCATTGGCTCCTGATCTGAACCCAATCGAACACCTTGGGGAATTCTGAAAAGACAAGTTGAGCATCACTCTCCATCCAGCATCCAGTCTCTAAAAGAGGTCATTCTTGAAGAATGGAAAAAGATAGATGTTGCAAAATGTCGCCAACTTGTTCATTCCATGCCTAGAAGACTTGGTGCTGTCATTAAAAAGCATGGAGGCCATACAAAGTACTAGATGTAGTAGTTTTTGTTGTGGGGTGTACTCATTTTTGCATCACCCTAATTTGAGTAAAACTGAAAAATGTGCAATCTAAGATATATTATTAACCTTACTTTCATGTTATAAGTTAAACAGATGTTATATTAAACTTAGTCTTGTCAACATTTTGGAAATTGTTTTTGTGTTCATTGAGATATTGTTTAAAATGTTACTTTTCAAAGGGGGTGTACTCATTTACGCTGAGCACTGTAGATAGATAGATACATACATACATACATACAACCCGAATTCCGGAAATGTTGGGACGTTTTTTAAATTTGAATAAAATGAAAACTAAAAGACTTTCAAATCACATGAGCCAATATTTTATTCACAATAGAACATAGATAACATAAATGTTTAAACTGAGAAATTTTACAACTTTATGCACAAAATGATCTCATTTCAAATTTAATGCCTGCTACAGGTCTCAAAATAGTTGGGACGGGGGCATGTTTACCATGGTGTAGCATCTCCTTCTTTTCAAAACAGTTTGAAGACATCTGGGCATCGAGGTTATGGGTTTCTGGAGTTTTGGTGTTGGAATTTGGTCCCATTCTTGCCTGATACAGGTTTCCAGCTGCTGAAGAGTTTGTGGTCGTCTTTGATGCCAAATGTTCTCTATAGGTGAAAGATCTGGACTGCAGGCAGGCCAATTCAGCACCCAAACTCTTCTATGACGAAGCCATGCTGTTGTAATAGCTGCAGTATGTGGTTTTGCATTGTCCTGCTGAAATACACAAGGCCTTCCCTGAAATAGACGTCATCTGGAGGGGAGCATATGTTGCTCTAAAACCTTTATATACCTTTCAGCATTCATAGTGCCTTCCAAAACATGCAAGCTGCCCATACCGTATGCACTTATGCACCCCCATACCATCAGAGATGCTGGCTTTTGAACTGAACGCTGATAACACGCTGGAAGGTCTCCCTCCTCTTTAGCCCGGAGGACACGGCGTCTGTGATTTCCAACAAGAATGTCAAATTTGGACTCGTCTGACCATAGAACACTTTTCCACTTTGAAAGAGTCCATTTTAAATGAGCCTTGGCCCACAGGACACGACAGCGCTTCTGGACCATGTTCACATATGGCTTCCTTTTTGCATGATAGAGCTTTAGTTGGCATCTGCAGATGGCACGGCGGATTGTGTTTACCGACAGTGGTTTCTGGAAGTATTCCTGGGCCCATTTAGTAATGTCATTGACACAATCATGCCAATGAGTGATGCAGTGTCGTCTGAGGGCCCGAAGACCACGGGCATCCAATAAAGGTCTTCGGCCTTGTCCCTTCCGCCCAGAGATTTCTCCAGTTTCTCTGAATCTTTTGATGATGTTATGCACTGTAGATGATGAAATTTGCAAAGCCTTTGCAATTTGACGTTGAGGAACATTGTTTTCCACAATCTTTTTACGCACTCTTTCACAGATTGGAGAGCCTCTGCCCATCTTTACTTCTGAGAGACTCTGCCTCTCTAAGACATCCATTTTATAGCTAATCATGTTACAGACCTGATATCAATTAACTTAATTAGTTGCTAGATGTTCTCCCAGCTGAATCTTTTCAAAATGTCTTGCTTTTTCAGCCATTTGTTGCCCCCATGCCAACTTTTTTGAGACCTGTAGCAGGCATCAAATTTGAAATGAGCTCATTTAGTGGATAAAAGTGTAACATTTCTCCGTTTAAACATTTGTTATGTTATCTATGTTCTATTGTGAATAAAATATTGGCTCATGTGATTTGAAAGTCTTTTAGTTTTCATTTTATTCCGGAATTCGGGTTGTAGATGGATGGATGGATGGATGGATGGATGATAGATAGATAGATAGATAGATAGATAGATAGGACAACAGAACGATAGAACGATTGATAGTTTGTCATTCAAATTAAATTTATTTCAATTTAAAAAATCAGTTGTCACATATATCCACTGTCTGTCTTTCTGATCCTATCTGTCACCCTCTTTGATTCAGTTGCCCATTTCATATCAACAACCCAGTCACATCAACCTATCCCTGTCATCTTCCAACTGTCTCTCCTTACCTGTCCCTCTCCCCTCAGCACCTGATCCTGCGTGAGGAGCGCAGCTGCATCTTGCGCCTATCTCTGCAGAAGCTGCGTTTCCTAGACGACCCCGAGGCTTACCTCCGCCGCTCCGTGCTCATCAACAACCTGCTACGCAAGATCCACCTGGACGAAGCCCAGAGGGAAAGAGAGAAACAGAGGGATGACAAGGAGGAGGAGCAGGAGACAGAGAGGAGGCGGAAGAGACTAAAGGTAGTGCTCCAGGAGTTCCAGCAGTACAAGCTGTTGCCGTATTCACCCTCCCCAGCCACGTGCATCTGTGGCCTGGGGAGCTGCCACACCCTGCCTCCTGATCATGGAGCTTCAGTGCTACTCTACCACTTGGATGATAAAGGTTAAGATGTCATCGTGTGTATGCACGGGATTTCCAACTGTCCATGACTGATTTCCAGGAGCCAGCAAAAAGGGGATTCGGGTTTGTGTGCATTTGTGCTTGTGCAAGTCTGCTGGTGAGCATGAGCTCTGTGGTTTGTGACGTGACAGGTGTATGCCCATATCAGGGTGTATTTTTCCAAGTGGAAAAAGACAACATCATATTGTTATCACTGCCTCGCTCTGTTAATCTGAACTTTGACCACAGATGTTTTGTTTTCATAAATTTGCTTGAGTGACTTATAATCTTAAACACTGTTTTCAGGGATAAAAAAGGCAAACAAAAGCCATGCACCTTGTGGTTATGTTGTAAAAAAAAAAAAAATTAAATGAAATTGTCAGTTTCAAAATCCTTGTTGCTCCTAAGGTTGGAGTGATTTTACTTGCTCTGAAATGAACTTTTTTGTGCGTGTAAGTGGCTACATATGTCGAACTAGCTAATGTTTTTTTTTAAGTTCTCATACCTTTAACAAACAAACAAATAAATAAATAAAACAAAGAATATATGGAGATGTATGAGAGAAAATAAGAAGTGAAACTAATATTTCTTTCAAGGCCTTCTTGTTTTTTCAGCTTAAACAGGGTCTCTAGTGACATGCAACTTTCACTATCATAATAGTAAAACAAAAACAAAAAAAATGTAAAAAGTTCATTTGCATTTGCTACTTGTGTTTAATTAAGGTCTTTGCATACAGCCTTTTGAGGCTTTGGGCAGAAACTGTTATGTTAAGGTGACTCTGCCATCTAGTGTTATGGCAGTGAATTCTCTGCTACTTTGGTTCATTCATTTCAATCATCTCTACTACCTGCAGTTTATAATGCTGTTTTACAGTCATCTGAAGGTAGTCAATTGATAGTAATTTAGGTATTCAGTCCAGTTTGTCCCAATGCCTCGTTTGTACACACATGGATTTTCTACATTTCTGTCTCTTTAATATCTGGATCTGGAAACCCTAACTGTGTGGGTGTTGGAATATCTCCTAACAATGACCTACATTCAGTGCAAAAACCCACGGTTTATGACTAACAGGGAAAACAAGGTATACGTGCTCAATGTAGTGTAAAATCTCCCACTCTTTTACACAGAACCTCAGATGATCCTGTTCTCATATCGCTGTGCATGTCTCACATGTTGGTTACACAAGGTTTTCTAACAGGCAAAGTAGTGCAAAAATATTTTGGTACAGTATATAATGACTGGTACTCTTATCATTGATATTTTGTGTGTTGTTTATGCACATTTGTATGTGTAATGTATTTTTTTCAATATCTGAATGTAATTTACTGAGATCTAAATTCAGAGTGCTATCTTTTGGACATTTCAAAGCATAGACATGGATATCCAGTTTATTTTGAAATGGAGCTATTTTTTGTTTCAAAGAGAACATTATTCCTCAGAGAATTAAGTGCTATTTTGCCAAAAGATTTAAAAGTAGCATATACGAGAATTGTCTATTTTCATGGCACTGCAGTCAAATAAAATAAAATACTGAATGTTTCACTCAGTCCTTTTTCTTTAGCCTATCTGTGTAAATAAATATATGCAAATAAAAAAGATATGATTTCATCATTATGTATCATATTTATCATCATGTGCGGCAGCTCTCGAGTCCTTAAAGTGATGACGTCACCCCTACGTGAACGTCTCCGCACCATTGGGCGGAGTTGCTAAACGTTTCCTACACAAAAGTTGACTTAATTACTCCAGAGGGCGCTTTGTGGCACAAAGAAGCCGAATTCTAAAATCTCAGGTCTTTTTGGTTCTACTGTTGACATTTGTACACTAAAAGCATTATCGTTTAAATCCAAACGATTAGTACTTGACGTTACATACAAATCAGCCCACGCGATATCTTTTAAATTACGCTGTAATCAGAAACGAACACGATTTGGCAATCAATCCTTAGCGCTGTGAAAAGTAACAGCCACCACGTGACAATGCTGGCTCTCCGATGTTTTAATAACGGCTGAATAATATTTTAAATGAAAGTACGGACAATAACTAAATGAATAGTATTTAATTAATGTCAAACAGCAAAGAGGTAAAATATTATTCGTTTTTATTTAAAACAATGGTACCTGACCAATCACAGCCAATGTCCGGCTGCTAAGCCCCTCCCATTTTGAATCTGCGAAACTTGCTTTCTTTTTTTTTCTAGCCACTCGTTGTATTTCTTGCTTGCACGAATCTGTCAGTACCCGGATACGGCGTGGGGGTCGGTACAATTGGCTGTTTGTAAACCGTTGCAAGTAGTTTTTTATGTTAATTTTCTCTTCATGTGTCCATGAATAATTTTATGAGTTGTTATAAGTCTATTTATCTCGTTTAGATCGGGGGGTTTTGTTATTATAAGTACGGGAATGGAGGGAATGGTTTAATAACCCACACCCACAGCACGGTTCACTCTCAGTAGCTCCAGCTTCTCCCGGTCTTACCAGGTGGCTTCAACTTGCGCAGTCTGTCGCTAAACATGGCAGACGGGTTGAAAGTGGGATTCGTGCGGCTCATGCACTATTTGCAGGACCCTCAGCACGTCGCGCGTTTTCAGCAGCTATGCGGGGTGCGCGGAACCGACACACGTGACAAACTCAGTAACGGGGTACCAGGCACTCGCCACGGGGATGTTCAGAACGGAGGCGGGGATGCCACCCGCCGTAGACCAGCAGGAGCAGAGACCGACAGGGAGAAACGCAATAACAGCGTGGCGAACGGAGCTGCGAGAGAAAACATGCGAGCACGGGATAAGGACGGGGACGACGCTCAAGGATCCGCGGTGAAGCCGTTGCGCAGAAACTCTCTCACCGGAGACGTCGGTCAGGAGTTCATCATCGAGAATAAGTTTCTATTCTACCTGTTCACGCTCGGTACCGAGCTTGGGAACGAGCTTTTCTACATTTCATTCTTCCCGTTCTTCATGTGGAACGTAGACGCTTATGTGAGCCGCCGGCTCGTCGTGGTCTGGGTATGGGTCATGTATCTCGGCCAGTGCACGAAAGATGTGATCCGGTGGCCGAGACCTGCCTCGCCCCCGGTGGTAAAGGTGGAGATGTTCTACAACTCGGAGTACAGCATGCCCTCTACCCATGCCATGTCCGGTACCGCCATACCCTTGTGCCTGTTCCTGCTGACCTACGGTCGATGGGAGGTAAGAACATCACGCCATTCAGAGCATGCATAACAGTTGGATGTGTGTAATGTCAATCATGAGTTCATTGCATTATATAAAAATATATATATATTAAAAAAACCTATTTATTTTGAAGACAGGCAGCACAAGCATAGATTTCAAGCAAAACATACACAAATAGTCTCTTGGATTGATGAAAAAAGTTAATGCAAAATGATTTAGAAAAGTGAAGCTCTGAGGAAAAGCTCTAGCGTCATTTATTTGAAGATACCTCTTGTTTAGATATTTTGTTAAAGTAAGAATGAAATAAACATTGACGACGTTCTTATTTTTTTATGGAATATTGCAGTTTTTACTGTAAATTATTTATCTGTGCCCTTATAATTATCAAAAACATTAAAGGGTTAGATCACCAAAAAATGAAATTTCTGTCATTAATTTACAACGAAAGTCGTACGGGTTTGGAACGACATGAGGGTGAGTAATTAATGACAGAATCTTCATTTTTGGGTGAACTAGTGACGTCTCTTCATTGATGACGTGTGCACTGGCGCGAGGGCTGGGCAATAAAGTTGCCCAATTCAAAAAACAAAGCCCAAAAAATAAATTATATTAAATTAATTTAACAGATATTTTTGTGATGCCCTTTAATTTTATTAATTTTAATGTAGATATTATTGTATCCTTTTTTACATGGTTTGTTAAAGGCCCACTGAAGAGTGTTGGAACGCACAGCATTATTCAATGTGTTGACGTAATTTCAACTGAAACAGGAAGAGAGGGCGATAAATCGAACAGCCCCGCCCCTTTTTTTAAATAGCCAATAGCGTTTCGTTTATGTTACAGCTAGCCAGAGCTGTTAGACTCTGTAAAACCTCTGTTTCCTTCTAATCTCTAACCGTTTCTCCTCATACTGTCCTTTATATCGCTTATATATAGCATTCTGTGCAGAATTTAAATGGGTCCGATACCTTTTGTGGTAAGACTCGCGCATATGATCCGCTCTGTACTTTTGTGTCTCTGGACCGGAGCAGACTGCTCGCGTTGCGGCGGTTCATGTGACACTAAAGGTGCGGTCACACTGAACTTTTCGTCCCATTGACTTCCATTCATACGCATGCGAATGCGTCAGACCGGAAACGCAAGCTTGTTCAAAAAATTTTGCATTTCGCTGCGTTCCAAAGTTCAAGTTTGTTGAACTCTGACCTGCGAATTTCGCATCACGTGAAGACGTGCGACCAGTAGAAGATCGATTCGTCACGGCATGACCTCTTGGCTGAATTAAAAGATTGATATTTTTGCAGTAAAGTCGAGTAGGTTGTATATTTTTACATTTTGAATGTATTACTATATCTTATATGTTGAAATTATGTATATAAAATAGACGCTGTAGACTGTGATGTCATATCACGACCGTTGCAGCATCCGATGAAATTTCGCACGTTCAAAGTCTAGTGTGACCGTGGCTTCACACTACAGGAGTTTTAGGCCGATTTATGCCCGATTTTCCCCTCCCGAGAATCGGAGAAAAAATCTTGTCGAGGACCTCGATCGGCTCAGATGTTCGGCGCAGATTATCTGGTAATGTGAGGCGTACACAGATCGAAGCACCTCCCGATCCGCTCTCACACAAATCGGGGCCGCCCCGATCATATCAAACATGTTTGATATTTAGGATTATGTGGAATATTATGTCAGTTCTTTAACAACAGCCAATGAGAGAAGTGAATGAGAGCGCTTTTGAAATTGTGACCGCAAAACCAGCTGCTGTATGGGTCCGTTGGACAGTGGAGATGGCGAACGGTGCGTTGAAGTGTTGCAACGACGCAACTCCTTGAATAACGCGTCTTCAAAAACATGACACAACCGTACGGACAAAGAGAAAAGCTGAGGAGAAATCGCTATGGTTTTGAACATACCAGGTGAGTGTAGAAAGCTGCTAGCAAATGTAAACATACCTGTTTGTCAGTGACGAATATGTTTACATCCGCTTCCCAATGAAATCAAGTGAGGTGCTCTTCTGGGTATGATAATCTTAATAATATCCTGTAGTGTGTGCTGCGCTACAAATTTTAAATCTTGTAGTGTGTGCATGTTTGAGATTTGTGAGAATAAAATCTGTGAAGATTCTCCTTATGTGTGTGCTGCAACCAGATTTCATATTCGGTTAGGATTTAAAAACTCCTCTAGTGTGAGCTCGGCTTGAGCCATGCATTATGCGAGTGTAGGAGGAGGCGGGACTTCGGATTCTAGAGAGCATTTGATTGAACAGAAGATTTGACGAGAAACTGAAGTGTGATGTCATGAAAATCCGTGATCCATTTTAGCGGAAGTGAGAGACTGTAAGATTTGAATGCTTATATCTCCTAAATGCGAATTTTGTCAGTGTTTTGGAACAGACCATCTTATTCATAACATTAAGGCTAACATATTCATACTAAAAGCTAAAAAAAGTAAATATTGAATTCAGGGGCACTTTAAATGTCTTGAGAATCTACTGAATTGTACTGTAGTTTTGGAATTCAATAAAAAATAAAATAAAAATAAGGTTGTCCAGTGGCCAGACGGGTTTCAGTCACTCCTCTCCAGCAACCTGTCACTCACATGAAACGATCACAGCAATTAGCCAATTATTGACAACAAACAACCCAATCAATTCCTGATGAATTTTTTTTCTCTCGTTCCGCCTGTTTCACTATTTTGTCTATTTATTACACTTTTTATTTGTAAGCATTTTATATGTGAAGACATTTTCAGATGGATAGGTGAACTAGTTGGCACAGGTGCCTATTAAATGAATTTTTGCTCTGTAATCTTTTCATCTGGTTAAATCCTTTACTGTGTGGGTGTTCAAATATCTCAAAACAGTGGCCAATATTAGGTGCACTTTAGTTCAGATCTTTTCACTGTTAGCTTAACCCTTCATAATGATCTTTTTTATCCCCCTTTAAAAGACTGAGATAGGGACCCGAATGGTCACAAGGAGAATTGCACCAAATAAAACAGGTTATTAATAAAAACAGTCTAAAAACTGGAACTGTAATGTACTAAAACAGTACAAACTCTCCTTTTCATCTATTGAGGACAGAGTTTCAGTGCACCAAAGCATTGCTACAATAACCTTTAAATTCCCTCAAAATCCAATATCCATCCTCCAATGCCCCCTTTCACTACTGACGGCTTCCTTAATGCACACATTTTCCCGCTTACTAAGGTGAGCATACCATTTTCTAAAAATTAACTCTTGCTTCACCATATGGCTTTTCACACTGCGCTTAACCCTGGGTTATCGTCGTTCTAAACACCGCTTTTAACCCCAGGTAAAGGAGCGTTTCACACTTGTAATTTAGATGCGGGGTTAGCACCACTTTTTACCCAGGGTTTTGAAACCCTGCTCAGGAGCAGGGTTAGCACCGCTTTTGCGGTTTCAAACTTGTGCAGTGTGAAACTATGCGGTGTTAGAATGTTACAACTAGATGCTTAGCAACCAACAACCAATCACGTGCCTTATATTCACATGCTTTGGGCAGTCACGTAAACACTGCGTAGTGTACACTGTAGTGTCACTGTAGTGTCGTTTCTGCGTATGATAGGAAAAAATGTCAAACGGCGATGGAAAACGTGACAGTTGGAGTGAAGAAGAGACTGTCATTCTTACCTTTATAGTTCGAAAAGGAAATGTTTTTGATTGGAACTGCCCGACTGTGTTCCGGGCTTAAGACAAGTCATTTCACTCGGCGACCATCTTTGAAACGCCTCTCGGGCATGCAAGTGCAGCTTGAATGGGGAAACATCTCTTTGAATGGGGAAACATCAAATTCTCCAAAGCTGTTTGCCAAGTTTTCGATTAAATTTCATATTTGAAATCACCAATGAAATCTGACAACTGTCTTATAAATTTTGTTTCTAAACGCTTGAATCATGACAAAAAACGATATTTTTCAGGCTGGATCAAGCTAATGCGCATGCGCAGTCCTAAAGTGCGTGTCTCTTGTCTCATTTCAGAGGTGCGAGTCTGACTTTTTCTATAGGAACCAGAGCTTCTAACGGCCGCTGCAGTGACTCGATGACTTTACCAATCGGTGATTGGCTCTTATTTAGAAGGCGGGACTTATTCCGCCATATTGTGCTTTGCACTTTCTCCCATTCAAAACAATACGAGTGACGCGTATTGTGTTATTCTATAGTCTTTGTTTAGAATGACCCAGGGTTAACTATTTCAAGTGTGAAAAGCCCTCATGATTAATAAATAAGTACACAAGATGATTAAGAACAAGTGTTAAAACAAGTCAATAAATACAATAAATAGGACGGATAAAACCAGCACATACATTTACACAAACATTTCCATAAATAAATGAGCGCTGTGCTCCCATACAGTTAGCGCTGCCTTTAAAGCCATGCCCACTCAGCTAAACCAGGAAATATACATACATATTATAAAATGCATAGGAACAGTAAGAACATAGTAAAAACAGTTATGGAAGACAACTTCAAGGTCTCTCTATCACAAGGACACTTTTAACCCTGTGCTAAGCTCTGTATTCACATTTGTGCTTTAGTCAGCAAGCATAACCGACCTTAGGTTATGAAGCTTACCCTAAACTGCAGGCTGCAGAGTAATGTATGTAAAAAAAAAAAAAAGATAACCCAGGGTATACAAAAAGGTGTTACAGACTTATCATTCTCCTATTATGTATTGCTGTATTAAAGTAAAGAGAAATGTATTAGAGAGTCGTATGACTTTATTTGCAGCTTATCTCAACCTGATAACACCTAGATTACAAAGTAATAACATATGTGGCATTTGTTCTTCATTGCTATTTACTTTAAGGTCAGAATTGTTTACTTTCACCCTCTCCTGATTTTACAATGAGAGGTCAATGTCATTTAGGTAATATTGTAATATAACCTCATGATTCTATTGTTGGTGCACCAGTCTTTTAACTATCTAATGAGACGGTTTTCTAAGAAATATCGCCAACCAATACAGAATGACCTTTAGAATATACAAACAACACTGACTGGCTTGACCCTTTGAAAGCGCTCACATGTGTAACCTTTATGCTTTTATTATGTAACTCACATGAGATAGAACTTGACTACAGTCTCATATAATAAACACAAACTGTATTTGGGAGGATTGAGTTGGATTGTTAGCAGGAAAAGTATTTGGGAATGTTTGGGAGTTTCTGTGACTATGCTGAGTGAGAGTTTACATGATAAAATAAACTGCTGCCTCATGGTGTTTATATGTGTCCTAAAATGGCACAAATCATTTTGTGAGCCATTTTTACAGAAGGACGGTTCTCCTAAAAATGAAAGATCTGTCATGTCATTCCAAACCTGCATGACTTTCTTTCTTTCATGGAACACTAAAGGAGAAGTTTAGTGTAATGTTCATGCTGCTCTTTTCCATAAAAGCGGATGGGCACTAGAGGCTGTCGAGCTCCGCAAACATTTATTCAATCAGTTTGTTTTTTGAATGTGCAAATTAATCCACACAGATTATCAGATCAAATCAGTAATTTGAAAACTTTATGTGAGACATAATTTCACAAACATCGAGAGTGATTCAGCGCTACCGCATCTTCTCTCTCACATCACCACATCACATCTGTACAAGCAAGCTGCACGCTGCGATACAAGACTTTTGCTTGTGTTTCAGGACAGAATTTTCACTTGCCTATTCGGCCAGAGTTGCATCATTACTAAAGTTTATCATATGCATGACTTGTCAATTTCATTCAAGCAATTTTAAAGCATTTAGTAGTATTCACACGCTCTCTGAGAGACTGTTTTCTGCCCACAAAAAATGAGAGAACATAAATAGTTGAGAAAGAAAACACGTGTCAATATATTGGATCCGTGCATTAGCTCTTAAAGTGACAGCAGCCTATGTCTGCCCCTGTCTGTCATTAATGTTAATCAAACAACAAAAGATAGCATGAAGAATTAATCTGTATTTAATTTATACAATGAAACAACAAAATTACCCCATTGTAAAAACACACATACATAGAGTGAGCAAACATTTAGGTGAGATAAATAAGAGTCACCTAAGGGGAGAATTCCCCCCATTTTCCAATTCAGGCCCTGGAACAGACTGTACTGTAAGCCTTTAAATTCTTAAAGTCACCAATTCACTTTTATTTCATGGAAAAGAACAGTTGCTTAGACATTCTGCTATAGATTACTTGAGTAAAACAGAAATTACTTGAGCAAAACCTGACAGAATTGTCATTTTTGGGTAGATGTATTCTCTAGTTCCACTGAGGTTATGTGGAGAAGCTTTCAAGGGACTCCAATCTTTGCTGTGGGTTTTCAAGGCTAGTTGGTTTGAGTGTTCAAGGCAGCGTTGTTTAGTTTAGTCTTATCTGAGGGTGCTGAGATTGATCAGTTGTGTAGTTACTGTCAGTCATCAGCAGGCTTCTGCTAGTTCACCGATAAGCACGCTTTCTTACTCCTCCTCCTTATCTCATTCGCTTCAACTCTGGTTTATGTCTGTAGTCTGTTTCATCTTTCATGCTGCTCTTCTATCTTACTTTTTCTTACTCTCGTCTGCTTTCATTTTCTTTTTGACTTTTACTTTTCTCTTTTCAGAAAATTTTTGATTTTGCTCATTTTTTTCTGAAAGAAGACAAACATAAATAGTGATGAAAGTTAAAAATATTAAATGTCAAAATGACATTTTCAACTAAGATTTGGAGCCAAATTACAGGGGGGGTAAAATGACTTTAGAAAGATGGCAGCAGGATTATTTTAATTTTTAAAAATGTATTTTTATCAGAGATTGGTAAATCTATTAAGTTAAATCTGTTGACTTTAGTAATCTTTGTTGCATTATAAATAAAATGTTTTTTTACAATAAAAGCATGTTTTTAGGAAGCACTTGTGTATGACGATTGAAAATGGGTAAAGTTCAACAATTTGCACATGAAGCCACACTGAGATCCCTACATCTCTGGGAATAAAACTTATGGTCTTAAAAATGAAGATACCAAAAAAAAGTTAAGAACCAGAATCTAAAAGGATATTGAAATCTTTAATGCTTCTTGAGTTAGGCTACAGTCACACAAACATTGGAATTTTTTAATTTTTTGGAATTACTCAGGTATGTTCTATACAGTTATTTTGATAGAGGGAAACAAGATACATTTCTAGTTTCAATATTATTTGTTGTTCAGATGCTTTTTGAAAGAAAAAAGTATAGCTGTATGCAAAGTGACCCACATTTGTTATTGACCACTGAAAATATGTACAATTTACTCATGGAGCCATATTGGGATCCCCATGTCTCTGGGATTGAACCATATAGAGTCTTAAAAATGAAGATACCAAAAGAAAAGTTTAAGAACCAGAATCTAAAAACATATTGGGAAATATCTTTATTACTTTTTAAATTACAGACATGCCAACTTTGGGGGGAAAAAAAAACATAAATATACTTCTCCCCATTTTTGAAGTCACCATCTGTATATAATGCAACAAGGATTTCTAAAGACAACAGGATTTATTAATAGACCTACCAATCTATGTGTAAAAATAATATAATGATGCTGCCATCTTTTTAAAGTCATTTCCTTTCCCCTGTAATTTGGCTTTAAATTTTAGGTGAAAACTGTCATTTTGACCCCCCTCTACAAAATATTGGATTACTCAGTAAATATTTATCCATGGCATTAAATATTTTGGCTTTCATTACTATTTATGTTTGTGTTTCTTCAGGAAAAATATTAACAAAATTAAAAATTTTAAATAAAAAAGCTTGGTGAACACTAGTTGAGTTGACACGGAATGACCCTATATTTCAAGAATATATTTAGAATATTTTAAGAATATTTTTTCCCAGTATAGTTCAGTGGTTTTTTGGATAAGTACGTGTGGTATTTGAATTTGAATATTGTGTGAAGATGCTTTAGCAGGATGAGCAACACACACCACCCGTGAACATAAACGCAGTCTCCTGCTTGCTGACACTCGCACACTGACTCCGTCGTGCTGTTGTCATGGAGATTACAGACACATTAATCATTTTTAATATAGTTTACGTGCGCGCACACACAAAATCAAATCTCTCTGTCTCTCTGTCATACACAGCTGCAGAGAGCTCTCTTTCTCTCTCTCTCACACACACACACACACACACACACACACACACACACACACACACACACACACACACACACACAGACACAGAGTCTATAATCAGAGGCAGATGTTCAGCATATGAGGTTAGCTGAGGCTCAGATGAGAGGGAAGGAAAGATCTCTGTGAGTTGGTTCAGCATGTGGTCCAGTGTCTGTCATGTGGTCTTAGGGCATGAGGTGCGGTCTGGATAACCAGGCATGGTCTAACTCTGTGTTTGGATCTCTGGTTCTTTTAATGGTTGTGTTTCTGATGTTCACCTGAATCTCTTGACTCAGTGTTTACCCTGCAGTTACACTGTATGACCCCAGAGAGATGTGTGCTACAACGGGTTCATTTGTTCTGCTGTCGGAGAACATCTGTTCAGACATAAGACTCTTCTCCATAGTTTTAGAGTTAATTCAGTTCACTTTGAAATGTATCTTCAAAGTTAAAGTCATTTATTTGATGCATGTGCATAGGCAGTGTAATGCTTTTCTTGTGATTGATCTTATCTTTTATCCGTTTGTCGACCAATAATAGTCATTATTTTTGCTCTTCCATTTAGTGATGCTAGTGGCACAGAAATTACATACTTCACCTTTTAAGTGAGCAAAATTCTCTTTGAAAACTGCATAACTAACCACTCTTGCCTAAGAAGAGATTTTCAGATGGCAGACACATGCAACTGTTTATATGAGTTCTCAATTTCTCTTTCATTCATGATGGCATGTCTTTTGCAAGGCAAAGCAGAAGTTATAAGGTTTTGAAAAATAATTTTTTTTTTCTTTTTTTTTTCCCCTCCTAGTTTCACTGAGATTGGGGAAATGTCCTGTTCCCCTTTATGGTGTTGGACTGAATGGAAATTTCAGAGTTAAAGCAGCCAGAGGTTTTATTTGCTGTGTCATTTTCTTGGTAGCTGGGGTTTCCCTGTAAATCCACCGCTCTACATGTTTAAACATGGACGTTAGTGCATGTAAATCTCTGCTGGAGTGTTTAAACTGCAGTAATCTGTCTGAGAGGGATGTAGGCTGCCAAACACACACAGACGACTTAATCTGAAAGAACAATGACTGTAGGAATGTGTTGCTTTTTAGCTATCGGCCCAGTGTCAGCAATTTAATACAAATTAATGCTTTAAAATAACCTGAGAAAACCTGAGTAGGTGAAACTTATACCTTGTATACTGCATAAACTTGTGTACTTACACTACACTACCGTTCAAAAGTTGGGGTCACTGTGTTTTTTTTTTTACGAAATTAACTTTTATTCAGCAATTACACATTAAAGTGACAGTGAAGACATTTGTGATATTACAAAAAGATTTTAATTTAAACTAACTATTCAAAAATGTATCACTATATCCAAAAAATATTAAGGAGCAACTGTTTTCAACATTGATGATAATTGGAAATGTTTCTTGAGCAGCAAATCATCATATTAGAATGATTTCTGAAGGATCATGTGACACTGAAGACTGGAGTAATGATGCTGAAAATTCAGCTTTGTCATAACAGGAATAAATTGCATTTTAAAATGTTAAAAGAGAAACACATACATAATTTAAATTGTTGTAATATTTCAAAGTATTAGTGTGTTTTTACTGTATTTTTGTCAAATAAATGCAGCCTATATAAGCATAAGAGACTTAATAAAAAGAAATAATATCTTACTGACCCTAAATTTTTGAACAGTAGTAGGAAAATGTGTATACTGAAAGATTGTTGTCCAATATCTTAATATGTGTGAATAATTTTTAATGAATTTCATAAATGTTACTGTCATTCTAGACGTCCTGCTATAGATAATTATGAGAGAGTTTACAGAGAGTTTATGATAAAATGTCCTGTATGTTAACCAGTACAGTCGGTTAAGAGTGTAGCCGCTCTTTCTAAAGTTTCCTGCTGGCTATGGCTCTCTCTGTTTATCTGCCTGACCATCATTTGCTTTGTGGGGTGGTAATTGTAGTTAAGTGGTTGTTTTATGGTGTGCTGAGGGTTTGACTTCAGTGTTTGTTGGTTGTATGGCCGTTTTACCACAGGAGGGGTCAGTCTGTGGCCAAATGTCATTGTATTATGCTGGAAGTGACAACGATGAGGGTGTTATAGTCATAGATACTACCATGGACACTTGAGACATATGGACACACAGCCAGAACAGATACCCTCCAGCCTCATGAAAGCAGGTTAGCCTTAGCTGTGGTGTCACTGTGACACCGGGCCCTCAGCCAAACATGAGGACAATTTTGTGTGTGTGTGTGTGTGTGTGTGTGTGTGTGTGTGTGTGTGTGTGTGTTTCTGCCTGCATGTGTATTTGCTTGATCTTTAGACCACCATTTGTGCATAAACTGTTATATTGTGTTACGGAGGACCTTTTACACATCTGGTACAAACCATAACACTACAACTCACAGACATGACAGAGTGAGACAGACAGATCTTCTGGCTCCTGATGAGAGATGATGGTGTATGTTTTCTCACACAGGCTGTTCCTCCTCTGCCATCTGCTGTAGTCGTGTGTGCAAAAAAGACAAAAGCTAATCAGTCCTATATAATCCTTTGCTGGTAGATTGTGTACATTGATGGACAAGCTTGTATGTTCTTTAGCTCTCCTGCATTTTTAAAGAAGTATCAAAATTCACTTTAATGTATGACTGTTTACAATTTGCGTTGTAGATCAAAATGTGAATGGAATGTTAACAAAAGACTTTATTTTACTCCTAATTCAGAAACCGGCATTTTAAAAACACGTTCTAAGCTGCTAACCAGTGGTTAACATTTGTACCATTGTTGATGAATTTCATTGTGAAATTTGGCAAAAGTTGTCTGTCTCATAGTAAACTGTGTGTTTATTTCCACAGTATCCTCTGCTGCTGGGTCTCTCTCTGGCCATCAGCTGGTGTGTCCTGGTGTGTTTGAGCCGCATATACATGGGCATGCACTCCATACTGGTAAGACAAACTAAAATGAAATTAAAACATAACTTATTATTATTTTTAATTTAATAATTAAAGATTTAAAGTTGCAGTGTGTAGTGTTTTTTTTTTTTTTTTTTTTTAATAGAGATGCATGATGAAGTTGTATCATATTTTTACATTTTGCTATAATCTAACACTTACTTAAAGTTATTCTTTAAAGTCATTCAGGCCCGGACTGGCCACTCGGGAGAACAGGGAGAATTCTCGGTGGCCTGGTGACTGATTTGGCTGATTTTAATTATTATTATTTAGGCCTAATGTTATTGCCTGCCCAATGTATCAAAATGATAATTTCCGAATTCGGCATTTGATAATAAATCAGCTCGGGGGCAGGCGTGGCCTAATTTTTAGGGAGTCAGACTGGTAACCCGAAGGTTGCGGGTTCGATTCTCAATACCGGCAGGAAATGACTGAGGTGGGTTACCATACTTGGCCTTCACACTTATTAGGCCTATCAATTGTAAAGTTCCATTAGTAATTTAGCAGACATATTCACATGGATTTATAGTATAGGTAGCGAGGGAGCGAAGGCAGACAACAACACAAAAATTATTCATAATAATAGTATGTATAGAATTAGGATTTTTCTAAAAAGTTTGTCATGATGTACTTTTTATTGTACTAATTTTGACGTTTAGAAAAATGAGTTTTAATATATTTATATGAAATATAGTTTGGTTAAATCTTGTGGTAACACTTTACAATAAGGTTCATTAGTTAAACCTTAGTTAATGTATTAACTAACATGAACTAACCATGAGCAATACATTTGTTACAGTATTTACTAATCTTCGTTAACGTTAGTTAATGAAAATACAGTTGTTCATTGTTTGTTCATGTTAGTTCACAGTGCATTAACTGTTAACAAAATTTTAATAATGTATTAGTAAATGTTGAAATTAACATTAACAAAGATTAATAAATGCTGTATAAGTGCAGTTCATTGTTAGTTCATGTTAACTAATGTAGTTAACTAATGTTAACTAATGAACCTTATTGTAAAGTGTTACCAATCTTGTGTACTTAAATCATTCTAAGATAATAAAAAAAAAACATCAACATTAACATGTTTCCCTAATATAATACTTTGATTTTAACTCAAATAAATTTATATTCTGTGCAAACAGATTAAAATGAGGTGGTTGTTTTGCAACAAGGTGGAGACTGTTCATAACAATAGAAGTGACAGGCACAAGAAAAAAAAAAGTACACACACAAGGGAGAGACAGAGAGATATCAGGGAAAATGAAGGAAAGCAAAAGGGAAGCAAAGGTGCAGTTCAAAAGATCCTTTAATTATTTTGCACGGCCCCAGCCTAAGGATTTAGACTTTGTGATGGCCATACAAAAAATAGGGTTCACCGTGGTTTCAAAATTTGTTGTGGGTGTATGGGATGGCCTATATGAGTGTGAGATTTCCCGGCCTAAAAATGTGTCCCAGTCTGGCACTGAAAACATTAGTTTAATAACAACTCATAATGAATTTTAATTTTTTTCCATACTGTACATTATAATGTTGTGATACCTAAATTCACTTGGAGCATTTAAATAGTTATTTTTAATGTATTTAGGTAAAATAGCACATCATTTTAAAACCTACTTCCATTTATCAGTTATCAGATATGACATGTAAATAAATGCCAGCTTATTGGTATCATCTTAAAAATGTGATTTAAGAAGACTGCTGCTTTCATAAAGGCCAGGCAATATAATGAGGTTCCTCATGGGGCATGTGCATGTTATTCTTTGTTTTGTTTTTTTGTCTATGTTAGTGTGTGAATGTTATCTGTGTGTCACTGTGTGTTTGTTCACCTTAAGGCAGTCATGCTGCGAAGAAACAAAAATCCCTGGTGTATCTTTACTGGGCCGGATAATTACCAGCAGTAGTTTCTTTGAGTGTGGGTGCAGGTCAATTGAGTATGCCTTGACTGAACATTTTGCAATTTTGAAGGAAGATCACATAAGACTTGAATAATAAATGAGTTTTTGTGACCTGAGGCTACTGGGATAGACTGTGAGCAAACTGGTATAACTACATCCATCTGTTTGGGTCTCATGTTGCCTGATGCTTCCCCATAATCCCCATCCATTATAAACATGCATTATGCACGTGTTCAGACACCATTTTAAGCGGGTCATCATCTCTTTATAGTAATAAACAGTGTAATTTCACTGAATGATTTAATCTTTTGGCGAGTTGTCTGTCTGTCTGTCTGTCTGTCTGGATGACATAGTTTTTCCTCAGTTTTGAAAATTTGGTGTTTCATCTGGGTGTTCTGCCCCATGTCTGCTCGAAGCGGTAATGTCACCCTCAGGATGACCTCATCCGTCTGGTCGCCCTGTTGGGGTGATGAGTGGCCGTTGCCCTAGAGATTGTTCCCATGACAACCGTGAAATTGTCTTAACATTCTCATACTCACAAGACAAGAAGGGATTGTGAAACTAGTCAGATTACACTCTTTGGGAAATGTTATGGCCAAATAAAGGCTTATTAAAATAATCTATCAAATCTTGATTATGTTGCTAATCAACTGCAAACTCATCAATATGCGTTAATTTATAAATTGACTGTTTCAAGACCCATGTGGCACTAATATTTCATTCATCTCTAGCTTTTGTTCATTTCTCTTTACTGCAATGTAATTTTTAGCCTTTTTCTGAGTTTCATGGTGTGTTTACGTGCACAAATGTGGCTTGCTGAAACCTGAACCACACATCTGACAGCTGACGCAGACGGTTTTTATCTGTTAGTCACTCTTTGACAGTTAAAAAGAATCACTAGGACAGACTTAACACAGATAGGATATCTCCCTATCTCACACACACTCACAAGTACATGCATATGCAAAAGCTGTGAACCCATGTTCCACAGCAGATGTGGAAAATGAGCCCATCATGGTTAATGACTGATAGGTGAAAGAAAGAGGTGTTTCTCATGAACACGATGTTTCTGTCCTTATGAACAGACAGTACTTTGAAAACATCCAGACAAATGTACTTGGGGTCCATAAGGGAAAACGGCTTTATGAAAGGACTGAATAATTTCTGTTTTAATCCATCTTCAAATGCTAAAAGGCCAATTTTGAGGTTAGGGTTTAGGAGGAAGGAGTGGGGTTAGGGTTAAGTGTGTGTTTGTGTGAGCGACTGAAAGGGAGGGTAAATGGACATTTGCTAGTTAATCTGTGTCTGTAATCAGTGAAAAGTATCTATGATGTTTTAAGTGCTGAGTGTGAAAACTGTTAACCAACTCATTTCCTTCCCACACACACAGTCATATTACTATTACGGTTTAGTAGATTTCACACAGATGTATATGTGTGTCTTGTGGTCTCTATGGTATCTCTCACCAAACATTGAAGTCTTCTGACATTGGATGTCTCCCACAAGTCTTGCTAATATTTGTTGGACACACACATAAACTGTGCTTAGAAGGATATAGTGAATTGACCTTTTGCTAAGCTCCACCTTAACATTACTGACCAATCTGCCATTTTCTCAGAAAAGATTTTGCTTTTTTCTAATGTAAATCTTTGGATTTTTGGATTTTTATGAGAATTATCATAAAATGTGGTTATTTATCAAATTCTCTAAATAGGAGCGGCAGATGAGATGCTTTGCATTGTCACGATTTATTCTAGACCACATAAGAATAATATTAAGTCCATTTTTACCACTTTATGAGCACATAGTACTGAATATCACACAGTTCCTCTAAATCTCTAGTTTATATGAGATGTAGATGTTGTTTGTGGTAGTAACAGCAATCAAGAGGGCAGAGACCAGTGAATGTGGAAATACAGACATCAGCTGTTTGTTTCAATTAAGAGAAGTTTTTTTTTAATCTAAAGGGTTAGTTCACCAAAAAATGAGAATTCTGTCATTAATTACTCACCCTCATGTTGTTCCAAACCTGTCGTTCCCCTCTTTTGTACCTCGCTTTTAAATCACTAATTCCAGATGAAACAAAAAGTAAAATGCGCACACGGTAGGGCTGTGGATCTTTGGGTATACAGCGAATCGATTCGATTCACGATTCATGGGTGTTCGATTCGATTCAAGAACGATTTTTGCAAATTCAGAACGATTCGATTCGAGACGATTCACATTAAAATTCGATGCAATTCGATTCTCCATTTTAATATGCATTCATAGGGTTATTGAAATGCTTCTCCCAATGCGTTTTAGGATGAGAATTACACAGCGACCTTCAGGCAGTTAGAGAGTGGGGGCAAAAAACAAAACAAAAAAAAACCTTTTGTCCATTGTTAATGTTAGTTCATGTTAGTTCTTAATGATGCTACATAACTTTATTTTAATAGCCTATAAAAATTGGCATTTGTGGAAATTTACATAAGCCAAAATTTTAAAAGGCTTTAAAAGTGTTGTTAGGCCTAGTTCATAGTTAACTATAGTGTAGGATAGTGTTAAAGGCTACACAACCTTATTAAAGTGTTCCAGGTACATTAAACATACTACTGTAATGCTTACATGGAGAGACTACCTTAGAATAGCATACACTTTTCCAACTAATCCTAAACTAACTTTTCTTCACGGAATAGTAAGAAAAGCCCTCTTTGTCCTCTTTATACGGAACATTTCCCTTACGATGATTCTGAAAGAAAACGCGTCGGTTGTTTACTGTTGCTGTAGTAACGAACGCAACTTTAATGCACATCTGACTGATAGATAAACCGCACGCTCTTATTTCAGTGTTGTTAATGTTGTAGTTACTTCAGCAGTTTCCTTCGTACATTCAGTTTAATGACATTAGGTTCATAATTTCACTTATCATTCATTGGAACTGTGCGTATGCATTTAGACATATGTGTTTGGTCCGTCCATGCAATAAATGCGCGCCCTTGAATAAGCGAGTTTTAACGTTACTTCAACTACTCAGGTATGACCCATTTCCGTAAAACTTGAGTATTTTATCTTATAGAAAATAACGGTGACACTTCCACGCAATCAAAGCGTTTTATTGCAACAATAGTGACCACGCAATGACCTGGCAGCTTTATCAATGGCTTGAGCAGTGTGACTCAGGACTATTGCTATTATAATAGAGAGCTGTCATCTGCTCATGTGAACAACAGTGGCCGTCCTGAGGAGAGCTCAAATTTGGGCTGCTCAAAAATGTGCCAATGAGAGCTATGGACGGAGCGCGAGCACAATCCAGTGAGAGGTGGTAAAAAGTGCAGCGCGTATCTGTGAAGGAGAGCTGTGAGGGCGCGAATGACGGCGTACAACGTCTCCATCAATTCTCGCATGTAGTAATTTAATGTTTATATATTTTATAGCACTGAATTGCTATAGAATCACGATTAATCCGATTCTTAACATTTTAAATCGATTATTGACCGAAATTAACGATTCACGATTCAAAAAACATGTTTCAAGATCGATGCATATGCATCGTCAGGATTTGTAATCGATGCATCAAGAAAACGTGTGAATTGTTACACCCCTAGCGCACGGCCGCACGGGCATTCATAACGGTGCGGAGAGAGAATTTTCAATGATCCAAAATCCAAAAATCTTCCATCATCAGTCAGCTCCTCACTCTCGTGAGAAATGAAATCTGACTCCTGCTGCTGGTCTGTGCTGCGACTCTTGTTCAGCTAATGGTGCATTGAGCAGATGCGTTCAGTTTTTAATTGTAGTGTCTGTTTTCTAACTGAACGAGATTTTTTGTATTAATATAAAAAAATCAAAATGACGGTGGGGGCGGTGCCGCATTGGACAAGTGACGTAACCGGTGTTGCAGCTGAACACCGTCAACACCGACTATCGGAGCAAACCTAGTGTTGGAGATTAATATTTTGTAAACAAAGTGGTAAATTATGTTTTTAATGATGTCTTTATTACCTTTCTGGGGCTTGAAAGTGGTAGTTGCGTAAGTTGTCAGTGTAGGGACAGAAAGCTCTCGGATTTCATTAAAAAGATGAACGAAAGTCTCGCTGGTTTGGAACATGAGGGCGAGTAATTAATGACAGAATTTTCATTTTTGGGTGAACTAATCCTTTAATCTTACAAAGTCAAATTTAAGTAATTTTTTTTGTATTTGTTTGTAAATCCATGAGATTTGCTTGCATGGTTTATCAACCCCTTTCAGTCTCAGTATGTGTTCATACCAAGGTGAATATTCGGTGCTAAAAACATTTTAATTGAATGGTTGTTAATGCATCTGTTCAGACCAGCATGAACATTTACATGCTGCGTTTTTGTTTTTTGTTTTTTTCCTAAGGAGAGGTATTCTAATCTTTTTTTTCCATCGCACTGGCCAGCCAATAAGATATGTGATTTTGGTCACATGTCCAGAGCCACTGCTAGTACTTCTGTCTAAAAGCACCTACAGTAAGGGAGTGAATTTGCATTTTCATTCAGCCTGTCTGCTGGTTTTTACACATTGGTCTGAACAGACCAATCTAATGTTAAAATCCGTTAAAAAGTATTTTCCCTGTTGTATTGTTCCTTTTTTTCTTTGCACCTGCCATATTTGTTTGTTCCTGTTTATGGCAATTTTTTAGAATGACATTGTTTATTATTAGGTCAAACTTCCTTTACATGTGAAAAAAGTATATGTAAATTATATTTGTTTTTCATGGATCTCAGCAACTGTTCTGTTTTTTCCTCTGCACTGCACATTCACATGTGTTTTCTTTTTATTCCTGTGGTTTGATGGTAGTATATTTGTATTTGTCTTCTTTAGGACATCATTGCCGGTTTCCTGTACAGTTTGCTGATCGTAGTGGTCTTCAGTCCTGCTCTGGAAATCATTGACACATTCAACTGCACCCATCGCTACGCCCCGCTGATCATCATCTCGCTTCACGTGGGTCTGGGCCTCTTCTCCTTCACCTTGGACACCTGGAGCACATCACGCGGCGACACCGCCCAAATACTTGGCTCTGGGGCGGGTATTGCCTTGGCATCCCATGTCAACTACCATCTGGGCCTATTGCCAGACCCACCTGCATCGATGTTGCCTCTGCAGCCCCCATCTTTCACCCTCGGCCTGATCGGACTCTGTCTACTCCGCTTCTTTCTGGGTGTCCTCATTCTCCTGGCTACCAGAGCCGTAATGAAGGCTCTCACCATCCCGCTCGTCTGCTGGCTCTTTGGGATTCCAAGCGGTGATGTTCGGAAGGCCAGGCAGCACATGGAGGTGGAATTGCCGTATCGTTATATCGTCTACGGAACCGTAGGGTTAAATGCGCTTTTCCTTGTGCCTTTCCTGTTCGCACAAGTGGGTCTGTTGTGATTGGGTGAAAGAACCATCCATCTTTCTGGCCAATAAGAGCCCAGTTGGACTGCAGAGGCCCTTCCCTTCAAATCAATGTTTGGATGGAACTAAAGCCAGTCATGTAACACTGTGCTGCGCCTTCCAAATGTTCCTCAAATATGTTTTCCATCATTTAGTATTCGCAGATTTAGGTCCATTTTCTATTCAAAAAACCTGTTTGGTGTTGATTCAGAGATTTATGGCCCTTTTCTAAGCAGTTTGCATTGCATGTACAGTACAGTAGCATGTCTATTCTCATCTAAAATCTTATTGTAAACGTATCTACCCTATAGGGCTGGTTGTATTTTACTCAAGCAATATAGCAGTTTTGCTAATTATCATAAACTTTAGAGGACTTCTGACTAATCTTTTGATGAGTTTTGTTCATGCCACAGTAGGACGACTCAAACTCTTGCATCAAGAGTTGACTGAAATCTTTCTTGCGAAGGTGTGACTCATGCAAATCACTGCGATGGATCCTGAAGCTGATGCCAGCTTTTATTTTTTGTTTGCAATATAAAATCTGAAATCTCAAATGTCAAATGAAAAGGCCACTCAAGCATGATGGTTAGTGGTTGGGTGCAGTGTTGATCTTTGAGGTCCTTTTGTTGCAGTTTATTGAGATGTTTAGTTTCGAATCAAAAGCAGGTTGGACTATTTCTCTGAAGACCTTTATAATGATACATGGAGACGCCTTAATGGGCTATTTCACACAAAAATGACAAATGTCATCATTTACTCAACTCTCATGTCGTTCCATAATTGACTGACTTTCTTCTGTGGAACACAAAAGAAGATATTTTGAGAAATGTCTCAGTGTTTTTGTGTACATAATGGAATTCAATGGGCTCTGATGTTATTTGGTTCCCAACGTTCCTTTAAAATATCATCTTTAGTGTTACACAGAGAAGCAAATTCATACAAGTTTAAAAATGATATGAAGGTGAATAAATAATGATAGAATTTTAATTTTTGGGTGAACAATCCCTTGAACTGACCACTCAAGAACCAGTTTCTCTAGGCATTTAAATGGCGATGCACTAGTGATTTATTCTGAAAATTGTTTAATATTGAAACAGTTTATGTTCTTAGATTGAAAGACTGGCTCATAATCAGAATTATTCTTGATCTTTTTAGATCTCAGTCTACTTCTATTTCCTGTAATTTGCTGCTTAGACATGGTACTATATGTGTATGTATGTAAATATGCGTGATTTTTATCGTTTGCAAAGAAAAGCAGCAATGCTTTCCCTACTAGCATTTAGCTGTATTTTCAGTCAGGTTGAAACAAAAGTCAATGTCAGGTTTGCCACTAAACGTATGAATAATTCAAGCTGCCTTTTGATAGTCAAGGTTATGTTAAATGTATAGTTAAGATGAATTTGTGATACTGATTTAAATGCACTGTTCCCAGATTGCACTGCTCTGCTGCCTGCTGTTGTCGCTGGGATGACCTTATAATAGGTCAGGCTTGCGTGACACTGCTGTGTTTGCACTCTTCCTGTGGCCTTTTGTGTCTTTGTGCACGTTTAAGTTCCTTTTTCTACTGAAAGAGAAGGTGATTTCCCAATCCCTTACTTCTGTAAACAGGATTGTTGTGGATTCTCTGAATAATTAGAAAACCAGTGATTCCACCCATCGCAGAGCAATGTTGACCATTGACCCTTCACCTAGAACGATACAGATCTCAGTCATTTTACGGTCGGAGGGTTTATAGAAGAGACCGAGGTTGTATTTAGGCCAGAATATGAGGAGAAGCTCATTGGAGCGTTGCTTTCTGGACCAGTTGTGCTAGTTCCTTTACTGCATGACTCTTTCTGAGTGATTCCATAGTAAATCTGTGTGTTTGTGGATGGAAGTAGGTAGACTGTAGCATTTTTTCCTCTCAGGCCTATGTGCTAGTAATCTGTAATGTGTTTATGACCAAATATGAGTACTTTCTGTAGCTATAATCCTTTATGTAGGTAATTGTTCCCATCAGCCCCACACTGAATCTGCAGACTTCCAAAAAATAATTCGCAAAGCTCTATGCATCCTCTTTCTTGTTAGTTTATTCAATGTTTTGTAACAGTTTTTAATGTAATTTGATAATGATTCAACTACTAAAAAGTAGTGCTCTCAGGTCGGTTTAATTCATTTTACTATGTCTAAATTAAATTCCCCTATAATCAGCACCAAATGCAGAAAAAGGCAGCAGAATCCATGTGGTCCTGTCATGACCTAGATTGAGCTCCTGAGAAACTGGTCCAATGGTGAGGTTCTCATTTAAAAGTGCTTTATTTCCTTTGATTTGGCTTTCTCTGCTTTTAAGGGGGGAAAACATAGCTTATTCTGAATAAACAGATTGCCACACAGTGCCTTTTATGTAAATCTCTGCTATATTTGATAAGCACAGACAATTATTCCCATATGTTCTGTTTTTCATTCTTCTTTCTTTCATCTGAACAGAGCATGTGACAAACTTTAAGGAATATTAAAATGACAGATTGCTGCTCAGTCCATCCTGGTTCATACAATGTTGTAATTGTAAACTTTTTTTTTTTTTTTTGTTAATTATATATAAAATATAAATATTAGATGAAGAAAGCTAATTCAAAATATTAGCAAATACTATAATAACACATAATACACTAAAGAAATACCCAATTCAGAAATATATTACATTTCAACAGACACCCTGCCATTTTCTTTTGTATGTTTATTTCTTTGTAAAATCACTTTGATTAGAGTTGTTTAAAATGTCTTTTTTTCATTGTCATGGTTTCTATTGCTGTACCAAATGTGTCTCAGAAGCTTTGGATACTGTATGTGTGTTTGTGTAAAATGTTATTTTTGGAGATCTGATGATTCTTGTGTGATGTTAATCTTGGTCTTTTTGATTTCTGAAAATATGGATGACTTCGTCATCTCTAAATATTGTTGGACGCATTCTGAAGGTTTTAAGAGCTTGATGTAGATATATTGTAAAACCTGCAGATATTTAAAAATACCCAAATCTCAGACTGAACGTTCAGACAAAATAAAAATCAGCTGACCTTCACCCAGCGCTTGACACCGGAACAATCGCACTCCCATGGGGCTGAAAATGCAATGCACAAATGACCAAGAATTCAGTGTTATAAGGAGACCTGTAGCTTATGTTCATAAAATGGCTTGTTATAGAAGCTCTGTTCAATGCTTTTCATAGCAGTTATCTGATGATCTTTATTGATTGCGTTTGAATAATATGCTCAAAAGCAAAAAGGCTATTACTTTTGTCTGTTTTTGAAGAAAAAAAAATAAAGAAAATGCATTTTACTAACAGAAGTGTATGACTGGGTTTGATAAGCACACATTTACTCATTGTTTCACAGGAAGTTTGATTGTTCCTGCTGAGAACAATGACCTCTCTATAATGTCTGAAATATTAATTGTGAGCATGTCTTAGCTGGATAGATTTGCCCTGGCAGTTCAGATTACAAAAACCCTTTCCTCTTACCGAATTCAGTTATATGTGATATATTAGTAAAAGGAGCTAAATTCTTATGTGTTCATTCAAAATACTAGTGAAGCACATGGCTGTTAGTAGATGGTACGGTATTTCAGATGAGTTCCCACAAAAATCTAATAAATCAGGATTTTATGGCTCATACAGAATGATATAGTGAGAATATGGAGCTCATACTCGAGGAGGAAAAAACAGTTCAGTTTTATTCAGAGGCCCAAACTGAAGAAATTTTGGTAGCTTGTAATGTAAATCAATGATCTTTATAACAGTATAGCAGACTACTTGCATCAAAAGCATATAAATATCAGTCACTCTAAATCTCCCAATAATATGTCTTAGATGATATTTAAGTGTTTGGTTTCATGATCAAAGCTCTGTAGTTTTAATTGTGGGGGTAAAATATATAATGCGATGCAATCCTGTTCCAAGTCTGCTGTATCTTATTTGATACATATATTTAAACATGATTTAACATGAAAAAATTATGCATGGATAATCAAATAGACTTAAGTTGCTTCAATCCAGTAAATATTCCTATTGAAATGTTATTAACAATATAACGGTTATACTTAGGTTTACTTTATAAAATCAGTAAAGATTTCAAGGCAAAAAGACACAACTACCAAAACCTGAAGGTGGATATTTCTGTAATTATACTAAAAGGCTTTTTACTTTCTAAAAATGTCTGAGCTATCAGTCAGATGGCAGAAGGCATGTAGAACATTTTGTACAACAGGTTTTTTTTTTTTTTTTTTTCATGTTTTGATCATGTTGATAATTTAGAGAACATGTATCAAATTCATACATCAAATATGATACTATAGTGTGTGTGTGTGTGTGTGTGTGCATACCTACTCGGCACACACTGTACTTTTCACAATTCACACCTCTTTGCTTCTCATATGCATTCAGCAACAAATACACTCAACAGAGATAACAGGAGCAACTCTCTCTTACACACACTCACACACATACATAGACTCATTGTCAAAGAGCAGCATACCCAAGGCTTTCATTTCACAGCTTTATATCTCATGCTCATGTTAAGTACTTGCTATTTAAAATGTCCCCTGGGGATTTTCATGTGCCCTACAAGGCTAAAAGTGGGCATAAAGAACAGTATCTTTGGAAATATGATCATAAAGGTCAACACGGGCTTGCTGTACTGCTCAAGTCAGCAAAATACTTAGCTTTTTCATCTGATGAAAATGCTGATTGTTGTTTCAGATCAGATGTCAAGTTTCATTCCTGTTTGTATCCTTTGGGAGTTTTACAAAGGCGACGGGTGGACAAAGAAAAAAGCATCTTCTTTTCTCATCACAATGATACCCTTGTCAAATTATACTCTCTTTCCCTCCACAATATAAATGTCCTAGTTATTTCTTCCTGTCTGACCTTCTCCAGCGTTTTTCGACAACAGTAGTAGCTAATACGAATTTACAACTGTAATAACTTGAAACTTGTAATAGTAAGAGATTCTGAAATATATACTATTTGTTTTGAAATGATTTGCAAAACAAATTCAACATTTTCATGAATATATGTAATTGAAAATACAAATGTAAAGAATAAATATGCTATGCGTGCAGTGTGTATTATAGGCTAACATTAATACAGAGAAACACTGGCATCTAGTGGCGACACAAGCGCATTATAGTCTTTGTTTCTTACCTCTTTTCACGAATACAAATAATAATGCGCCATCGCGTCTCAGATTCATAATTTAATAGTGAATTACAGTTCTTTTAGTTTTAGAACAAATTAAGCCTGTTTATCGTAAATTGTGTCCGCGGAACTAATGTTCAGCGTCACTGTGTTTTCGGGAGCAGCTGAGGAGGTGACACACTGATGTCCGTCAAATAACGAACACATGTAAGTGTTTTGTACTGACAGTTTATTTTACTACCTTATTAATTAAAAGAATATTCGGAGTACTTTTGTTTGTGAGATATCTACTTTGTGTGTTAGCTATTTGTGTTTTCAGTTTAACTTATTTACACTTAATATGTAATTAAACCGTCACATTCATCTCTTTGGCTGTCATGTTAGAATAGGAACTATAGCTATGATTTTGTCAATAACTCTGCATCACTTTCCGAATATTTAAGAAATAAATGTCTTAGCTTGAGTCAGATTAGTTTTAGTGATTTCTAATGGTTTATTTGTATAATTTAATGTAGATTATGGGTTAAAACATTTTGTCCTTGATCTAGGATTTTCAAACCGGGGTCAAAAAAGTTAAAAATAAATAAATAATAAAATAAATAAAAATGAAATAAAAAAAAATTCATTTGATTAAAATAAAAATAATGTAAGTTTGATTTAATTAAACATAATACAGAATAAATATTTTCCAAATAATTTTTACACCTATTTATAATATTCGTTTTTCAAAATATAAATTCCATCTTTATACATGAAAATATATAGTTGCCTTTTAAATTTTAGAATGGGGGTTCCTTGCACAAGGATGATCATATTTTGGGGGTCATTGGCATCTAAAAGTTTGAAAACCCCTGACTTAATTCAGGCGATTGTCCTTGTAATAAATGGTAGAGTAAATCAGTTGTTCTCAATTGGTTTCACTTCAGGACACAGATTTTACATCAATTAGCAACAAAGCTTAAAAGTAAACATTTAAATATCTTAATATTAGCATGATCTGCATTATTATTTAAAATTATTTCTCATTCATAAAACAAATAAGAAAACTTACAGTTATTGTTTTTAATTGTCTCTTAAATTTCCTTGGTTTCATGCTCTCAGCAGCCAATAATTCGCTGACCAGTAGAGAACCTTTTCTTTATGCCACTTTGGATAAAAGCATCTATGAAATGACTAAGGACTCTTTTCCTGTAAAGTGCCAGGGTGATGATCATGGACGCTCTTGAGGACACCTTCAGGACTCTCTCCATCGCCAGGAGACTGCAGCCCAGTGAGGCCACGTACATTCTGGACCTCTCTCTTCCATCCTGTGCCAGCAGTAAGTCAGATTTGCTGGCTGTGTGCTGCTCCAATTACTCTGTGTGCCTGCACAGCAGAGAAACACTCCGCCAGGTGGGAGAGTTCCAGGGTCACACAGCTCCTCTGTGTGGGGTCCGTTTCTTTCATCTGTCCCCTCACCTGCTGTTCACCGGCTCCGCCGATGGGACTCTGCGTTCCTGGGACGTCCGACAGCCCGGTTCTAATGCCACTCAGGTGTTTCGCAGTGATTCGAAACATTTGTACTGCTCGTTTGACGTGAGCTGTAATGATCGTGTGCTGTGTGCAGGAACAGAGCAGGTAGAGGAGGAGAGTTTTTTAGTATTCTGGGATGCCCGTATGGTTCAGGATGGAGGTGAGTCTGGCTCTAAGATGGGCGGTCTGCTGGGAGTTTATTCAGAATCGCACTGTGATGACATCACTGCGGTGAAGTTCCACCCACAGCAGGCAGACCGCTTGGCTTCTGGAGCCACAGATGGACTTGTGAACGTGTTTGATCTGAGTCTGGGTGGAGAGGACGATGCTCTTGTCACCACCTGTAACTGTGATTCCACTACAAGCTCCCTCTGCTGGACAGGTAGGTAGTAACAGCACACCTGACTGAGCAATATTTTTGTATTTCATGTAGACAGAATTCCCTCAATCATGGAAAATATTAGAATTTTTAAATTGTGATGACAAGGCCTGTATTATTTATATAATAATAATAATAATAATAATAATAATAATAATAATTATTATTATTATTATTAATAATAAATATTTATAATATTATAAAATTATTATTATTTTATAATAATTAATATAGAATTGATTTTTTTCTCTGTATGCTTAGCTGTTAAATAAAAACACTTTTTAAGATAGTTTTTATATTTCTACATGGACATTTTTGTATATTAATAATAATAATAGTAATATTATTGTTATTATTATTATTATTATTCATCTAGAATATATTTTTCTTTGTATGCTTAGCTGTTAAATTGTGATGACCAGGCCTGTAAAACACATTTTTTAATTAGAATTTATAATAATTGATTGGAAATGTATATATTATATTATATTATAATCAAAGATTTAATAATAATTTATTGGAAATTTATAATAATAATTAAACTAATATAGAATGTTTTTTCTAATTATGATGTGAAATATTTAATTGGCTAGGAATTGTTGTTTTTGAGTGCAATCAATTTTATATATATTAAAATTAGGTAAATACAACCTCAGATGAACAACAACACATGGCATATTACACTGTGTCATTATTTATATAAAAAACTAGGCCAAAATGGAGAAGCCATGTGTGACAAACTATGTACACCCTTACTGCTTCCATAGGATTTAAGAGGGTAAGTATCAGTCAGGCGCTGCTAATCAAATGTCTTTGATTAATTGATCATCAGCAAGTGTCACCTCTATAAAAGCAGAAGTTTTGGCAGTTTGCTGGTCTGAAGCCTTCGGGTGTGTGTTAAAGGATTAGTTCACTTTGAAATGAAAATTAGCCCAACCTTTACTCACCCTCAAGCCATCCTAGGTGTATATGACTTTCTTGTTTCTGACGAAGACAATCGGAGAAATATTAATAAATATCCTGACGCATCCGAGCTTTATAATGGCAATGATGCATGCGAGTATGAGCTGAACAAGGTGCTTCCATCTACATCCATCCATCATAAACGTGTACTCCACGCGGCTCCGGAGTGTTAATAAAGGCCTTCTGAAGCGAAGCGATGGAGTATGAGGTCTCTGCGGAACAAAAGTGGGCGTTTCTGTATTTGTGGGTGTTTTCAAACTGGTGGGTGTTTATATATCATGCAATGAAAATGCAATCGCTTCGCTTCAGAAGGCCTTTATTAACTCTCTGGAGCCGTGTGGAGTATGTTTATGATGGATGGATGTAGATGGAAGCACTTTGTTCAGCTCATACTCATTGAACCCTATCACTGCCATTATAAAGCTCGGATGCGTCTCAGGATATTTATTAATATTTCTCCGATTGTCTTTGTCAGAAACAAGAAAGTCATATACACCTAGGATGGCTTGAGGGTGAGTAAAGGTTGGGCTAATTTTCATATACCTCAGACTCTATAAGCCTCATGACAGTAAAATTAGAAAAAGACAGACAAGTTTGGCATGTTTGGAAGGGTTGCCAGGAGAAAGCCTCTTGTCTCTAAAAAGAACATGACAGGATAGCTTATGTTTGCAAAGTTGCATCTGAACAAACCATAAGACCTCTGGAACAAAGTCCTTTGGACAGACGAGACCAAAGTGGAGATGTTTGGCCATAATGCACAGCTCCAAGTTACTAAGAAAACTAAACACAGCATATCAGCACAAACACCTCATACCATCTGTCCTTCACGCTGGTGGAGGGTTGATAATTTTTGGCTTGATTTGACCTGGGTACCTTGCAGTCACTGAGTCGACCATAAACTCCTCTGCATACCAAAGTATTCTAGAGTCAAATGTGACATCTGTGTGACAGCTAAAGCTTGGCCGATTTTGTGTCATGCAATAAGACAGTGATCCCACGAACACCGGCAAATCTACAACAGAATGCCTGGAAAAGAAAGGAATCAAGGTGTTATAATGGCCCAGTCAAGTCCAGACCTCAACCCAACTGAAATTCTGTGGCAGGACCTTAAGAGAGCTGTGCATAGACAAATTCCCACAAACCTCAGTGATATGAAGCAACGTTGTTAAGAATATTGGGCCAAAATTCCTCCAGAACGATGTGAGAGACTGATAAAGTCATATAGAAAACGATTACTTCAAGTTCTTGCTGCTAAAGTTTGTTCTACAAGCAACTAAATCATAGGGTGCACTTAGTTTGTCACACATGACTTCTCCATTTTGGCCTAGTTTTTTTTAAATAAACCATGACACGGTGTGATATGTCACATGTTGTTGTTCATCTGAGGTTGTATTTGCCTAATTTTAAGACTTGCTAAAGACCAGATGGTTTTTTTTTATGTCCTGATACATAAAATCATAGAATTCAAAAGGGTGTCCTTTCTTTTTCACATTAGTATATACAGTATATACTATATATTACATAAAAGTGATTATTAATGATATAATAATTATGTAAATAATATACATTTATGCAAATTTATATAAATAATTATAATAATGATGAGAGAGAATATATTTTAATATATTCACTTTTTAAATTTATAAATCCTTATTTGAAATCTTAAATGACTGAAAAAGATATAGAAAACTCATGGAAATCCACTGGTCATTGAAAAAAAAAAATTATATATAATTACATTTATATATATTATGTATATGTCTGCACTAATATATATATATATATATATATATATATATATATATATATATATATATATATATATATATGTATATGTGTGTGTGTGTGTGTGTTAGATGCAATTAATCGATTTGACAGCACTAATATACTGTATAATGATAGTGATAATAGTAATATGTTTTGCTGTAAAATTTAACTAGAAATTGCCCTAAGTATAGTCACTTTAAATTTATTGGTTAAAATGTGTGGAAACCCTGTAGACCTTTGTATTTTCATATTAGCTATTTTAAGATCACATAACTAAGAACTGCGAGTACCAAAAAACTGCTGAAAATGCTGAGTTTTAAAGTCTATTTGAAATCATGTTAAACATCACCATATTTCTACACCCTAGAACCCTAAACTGTAATTTTATTTTTTATATTAACAGGCAAATATCTTGACCAGCTGCTTTGTCTGACTCATGATGAGGGGCTACACCTGTGGGATGTGGCTCGCCCAGACAGCGACGACACTTTGACCCTTCTGAGTTCGGCTGATGCTCGAACACTTGTCCAGCTCCCCGATGGAGCCTCACTTGAGTACTTTGTGGCCGGTTCATGGATGTCAGATGAGGAGCGTATTCTTTTAGTGGGAGGGAGTAATAATGGAAAGCTCCACCTCCTGGACTGCAGTGGGAGTGGCCTGAAGTTCATTAAATCCCTTAATGGGGGTCATTCAGCTACAGTGAGATGCTTCCAGTGGGATGCGGTCGCTCAATGTCTGTTGACGGGTGGGGAGGATGGCCAGTTGTTGCAGTGGAAGGCGGGAGCAGAGGAAATCAGTGTGGGGAAGAAAGATTCTCTGAAAAGCATGTCATCCATGCAGCTCAAAACTAAAGCTCACAGAAAACAAGCTACAAAGAAAGAACGGTCAAAACTAGCATGATCACATATACTGCACAGGAGAAACTAAAATTTCACAAAAAGACAGTTGACACTGAAACAAACTGATTATTTGACAAATATCAGAGCAATTGTAAATTGTATAGTGCACTAAGCTACCTTCCTCTGATGTCTTTTCTTTCACAAATGTAAGGTAACAGATCCATAAAAAAAGTGTTATATGGAGACTAAGTTTAAATCTTCCACCCAAAAATGAAAATTCTGTCATTAATTACTCACCCTCATGTCGTTCCACACCCGTAAGACCTTCGTTCATCTTTGGAACACAAATTAAGATATTTTTAATGAAATCCGTGTACTATCTGGCCACCAATAGACTGCAAGACAATTACCACTTTCAAGGTCCAGAAAGGTACTAAAGACATCGTTAAAATAGTCCACATGACTGCAGTGGTTCAGCCTTCATTTTATGGCTGGCTCCTGTGTCAGCATCACATGCATGCATTGTGCTGCTCACGTGAACAGCATCGGCCAATACTGGGTCGGCGTTCTGACGTAGAACCCCGAAACTCTGCACTGTCTACAATGTGAACAGCATAGGAGACTAACAGGAAAAAAAGAGAAGAAATTGTTGAATAAAGTCATTATTTTTGTTGTTTTTTTTGCACACAAAAAGTATTCTCGTCGCTTCATAACATAAAGGTTGAACTACTGTGGTCACATGGACTATTTTAACTATGTTATTTCTACCTTTCTGGGCCTTGAAAGTAGTAATTGTGTTGCAGTGTATCGGATGCCAGATAGCTCTCAAAAATATCTTAATTTGTGTTACGAAGATGAACAAAGGTCTTGAGTAAGTAACGACAAGAGTAAGTAATTAATGACAATTTTTGGGTGAACTAATCCTTTAAGAACTTTTTATAGTTAATATACAGTTTTAACAGTGTTTTGTGGTTTTAAAATGCAAGTTAACAAATTGCTACGTAAAAATTACAACGGTTGTCTTGTGTAGCTGTAGTCCTTATGAAGAACATTTTTTCACTTTTGAGGTAAAACACATGATGTGAAAAAGCTAAAACTGTCTCCCGGGTTTCCGGACTATAAATTAAACAGCTGTAATGTATTAAGTGTTTATACCATCTTGTTTTTCTGTTTAAAATTTGTTCATGTCAGATCCAACTCGCTGCATCATACTCATTACACAAATTTTGAATCAAAATTTAAGTACAATTTAAATTAGTGAATGGGTATTCATATTATATAGACATATATTTATATGAGTTTTTCTTTAATATCTTGACTGAAATGTTTTTTTGTTTGTACCTTGGAGGGCTGCATCAGCATCACTGGGATACAATTTCAGGAGCACTTTCTAATCGATGCAAAGTGCAACCATAATAATACTATGTCAGCATTCTCCCAATGCAAAGGGTTTACATTCATTATGGTCATAAATTGGGGTTATGTTCTTAGCAAAAGTTTTTTTTTATTTTTTTTTTTTTATACAAAAGTATCTATGAAAAACTGCATGTTTTGTATTTCTTGTTATTTTATCAATTAACTATGGGCCAACACATAAGAACCTTTAAAATTGCAAATGGTAAAAACAAGAAATTGGTTGTTTTTGAAGTCTCTTATGCTCATATGCTTACATTTTTTCTGACTCACTTTTCTTTTTTTTTCTTTTTTTTTTTTTTTTTACAGTTGAATCTCATTAATAATTCTTGGATACCTACTGAGTGCTTTGAAATGCAAATGTGAGGTTTAAACAGGCGGCATTTGTCTGAGATTTATAAGCTCCCCAGTGTCATGCACTTTCAGAGTACATTCTACAATCTTCAGTGTTTGATTCTCACTGTGTAAACACAGATTATGAGAGTCCAGCTAAGATATCTGACATAATGCAAGCCTGGTGAGGTTTAATATGCTGAACACAAGACATGCCACAACAGTTCCATCCTCTCTTTCGGAAACTGCCTCGCCCTCAATAACATTTAACAGTGTTACAGAACATGATGTGAATTTGGTATTTGGCACCCAGCACAGGAAATGACAGCTGAGCGAAATTGAGAAACTGTCATTTGCGTGGGGTTTGTGGATATTATGTGTGTTGTAAACGCCCTTAAATAAACTGAAGATTTTCAAAACAACCTGTATTTACTGTCTCTCTTTTAAAGTAAACAAATGTGTTTATAATAAATACAGAATAATTATAAAAGATTTATAATAAAAACTGCAATATTCCATTAAAAAAAGAATTGTTAATTTTGATTTCATGGTGACTTTAATTTGAATTTGAAACCCTCCCCAAAATCTCCCTGCAAGCAAATGTTGTTTTGTTTTAAATTAACATGAAAACTAACGTTAAAATTATATTAAACTTATAATGGACTGGTTAAAAACAATAAATGTATAATATTACACGCTGCGTTAGGACTAAATATCAAATTTCACCTATTTAAATAATTTTGTATTCACTGGACTGGTAATTTAGAGTCTTTAACATGTCCGTTTGTGATGAAACATAAAGACACTAAAAAAAACTAGGTTTCATTTTACAAAAGTTTAGTTCCAAAGCCCAGAAGGCACTGAATGAATATTTGCAATTCATTGAAACTGCCCTGAACTTTTCTGTTGCGTAACCAGCCATTCTCCGTTTACGCGTTGACGTGCGTGCATACGCGCGCGTTCTCGTCACTCATTTCCTGAAACACATGAAACCGCAGCTGAGCGTAAAGGTACCATATGGTCCTAATGCTCTTCTTTGGTATGAGACGCTCCTCATAAGGGTTGGGCTCTTATACAGGTTTAACTTCATTCCTGAAGAGATAGATTATTTCCGTTTATTTTTACCTGTAAAATTTCCCCCCATTCTGAATAAAGATTTATTGTTCTAATATATATATAAATTTTTTCTCAATTGCTTTTTATTTGTACAGCGCTTTTCACAATACATATAGGTTCAGCTGTGGAGAGGATAGTGACTTAACTTAGTATTGCCAAAGTATTCAATCACGAATACGAATAGTTACGTTAATTATATAGTTTTTTTTTATGTTGTAATAAAACACGTTGTAATTAAAATAGTAGATCAATAAGACATAATAGTAAGGTGACTCATTTCTGTGCACACAATTCAACCCAACTTCTCTATTCATCGTTCTTTTCCCTGTAAAATTCTGAATAAAGGTTTGTTGTTCTTATGTATACATTTTTTTATTCAATTACTTTTTATGTATAGCGCTTTTCACAATACATATAGGTTCAGCTGTACAAATGATATAGTGCCTTAATAAACTTAGTATTGCCAAAGTATTCAAGTCACAAACACGAATAGTTACGTTAATTATATAGTTTTTTTATTATTATTATTATTGTAGTAAAATATGTTGTAATTAAAATAGTAGATCAATAAGGCATAATAGTAAGGTGACTCTTTCCTGTTCGCACACAATTCAACCCAACTTCTCTATTCATCGTTAGAGAAGCCTTGGAGTTTTTCCCCTCCCATGCGTGGTGATTGCCACCTACATCGCCCAATCACGTTCCGAGGAATCTTCAAACCGACCAATGGCGTGGCGATGTAGGCCCGAACCCGGCCCAGCAGGCTAGAGCGCGTCCGTGTTATGTGTGCCATGGACTCAGCCCAGTAATATTGACAATAGGGCGAAAAAGGGACCGATATTCCCCCAAAAAACATATTTTCTGGATAATAATAACCTATAGGTGCGGCGTGTGGATATAAAGAGATACCCGGGGATGTTCATATTTCAGCTGGATCTTTTTCTATCGTCGGAAATTTGAGTGTTTGATGGGATTATTGCTGTGGGTTTGGCAGTTTTTAAGGCCAAAAACAGATTTTGTGTCTTTATTTTTATTTTTCTGCTGCTTCAAGAGGCCTTGAAGGAGGAAAGACGGTTAAAACACCCATATCAGCTCCTCACATCGAAAACATCAAGGTAAACTGAATATTTGAAGGGGTTTTTTTGCCTATCCTGCTCAAGTTTAGATCCGGTTCGTTTTGATGTTACATGTACAAAAGTAAATATGTCAAATAAATGAGGTTAAGGTCCAAAAACACTTTTTATACAGAGTTTGTTAGGGGTTGTGTAGTATTTGTGTACCTAAAAGGAAAAAATTGTAACCATACTCTTAATATTTCCCACACATGTCTGACTGTAAAGAAATATTTGAATGGGTGGATGAGTGAAAATCCATAAAGAAAGCTTGTTTTTCATCTGTTTTTGTTTTATTGGTGTTCTGGAATGCAGTGGGTCTATGTCAGCTGCTTGTGTATGTGTAAGTGTGTTTAGGGCCATCAGGAGATCGTGAACCTGCATCTTCTGCACTCATGTGGAGTGGACTGTAGAATTTTGGAGGTTTCCACTTGTTCTGTCCTTTTAGAAGGAACCAGTGTGCCAAACTGCTCTTGTGCATCTCAGAAATATGTGTCTGTTCATTATGGACTAACCCACCAAATACAAGAAGTTCTGATCATCGCTCTGCTTGTCTGTGCCAACTTCTTGCTTTGGCTCAGTGGCACCATGCCTCTGTGCCCTGTTTCCATGGTCTGGTTTACTTCAGCTGCCTGGCAGTTTGGCAGTTACAATATCTCATCACCTGCAATAACACAAGCATCCCATGAGTAGATTTTGGGTGACCTTCAGTCAAAACTAGTGGGAAAGGTTATCTCTAAATAGCTGGTTATAGAGATTAGGGCCAGGGCATCAGTGGCAGAGTGTTTTGGATTAATGGCTGGGCATGTGTGTTTCCTAGATTGTGGTTGCCATGTTCACTTCTTTGTCAGTTTATACAGTGGTTAATAAGTCCTAGGGTGTTTTTATACCTGCAGATCTTTATACAGCGGTGAGCTGGATCACCGAACAACATGGATATCTGGGATTATCTCTCACTATTTCGTAAACTAGCTCAGTGTCACTGCAGTAGAGATTGCATGATGATCTATCCATCTATCTAAGAATCATGGTTAACATTGGTTGAGTAAAGGTTGTCGTTCCTTGATATTTTACAGAGGTGATCTGTGTCATCTTGCTCGCATACAGAAATCTGTCACTGTGAATGTCAAACCAGGATGAACTTTACGATGGGACAGGAACATGAATTGGTTCCTCTCATCACCAAGGGTTTTTCCTGATCTCGTTTTTCCAATTAAGCCTGTTTTAGAGTCATTAAAATCTGTATGTGTACCTTTTTTCATGTAAATTATTAAAGGGTTCACCCAAAAATGAAAATAATGTCATTTATTACTCACCCTCATGTCGTTCTACAGCCGTAAGACCTTCGTTCATCTTTGGAACACAAATTAAGATATTGTTGATTAAATCCGATGGCTCAGTGAGGCCTCTATTGAGAGCAAAGCCATTCAAACTCTCAAGGTCCATAAAGCTACTAAAAACATATTTGAAACAGTTCATGTGAGTTCAGTGGTTCTATCTTAATATTATAAAGCGACGAGAACGACTTTTCAACAATATCTATATGGGCCGATTTCAAAACACTGCTTCGGAGCTTTACGAATCGAATCAGTGAATCGGAGCGCCAAAGTCACGTGATTTCAGCAGTTTAGCCGTTTGATAGGAGATCCGAATCACTAATTCAAAACAAAAGATTCATAAAGCTCAGAAGCTTCATGAAGCAGTGTTTTGAAATCGGCCCATATAGATATTGTTGAAAAGTCGTTATTTAGTTTTTTTGGCACACAAAAAGTATTCTTTTCGCTTTATAATATTAAGATAGAACCACTAAACTCACATGAACTGTTTCAAATATGTTTTTAGTACCTTTATGGACCTTGAGAGTTTGAATGGCTTTGCTCTCAATAGAGGCCTCACTGAGCCATCGGATTTAATCAACAATAACTTAATTTGTGTTCCGAAGATGAATGAAGGTCTTACGGGTGCAGAACGACATAAGGGTGAGTAATAAATGACAGAATTTTCATTTTTGGGTGAACTAACCCTTAGTTTTGGGAGTGGTCTTTTTTTTTTTTTTTTTTTTTTTTCCTCAATGTTTAGTTTCTCATTAATGTGAAATCAGTTTTTAATGGTATTAAAAATATTGTATAATATAGTAAAAGAATATTGTAATACAGTTTATTTAAATCAACATAAATGCAGCAAATACTACCAACATAGATGAACATTTATAGTTTATAAATATTTTTAAAAAATAATTTATATACAATTTTTTATTTTTTTTTTGCATTATGATAATGATATTTATGGAATTGTAAATTATAAAATGTCATATAAATATTGTCACAATGGCAGAAATCCTAATAGTCCTAAAATAGCCATTTTTGTCTTGTAGCAAATTTTATATATATATATATATATATAATATATATTATACCTCCTGCAGAGATATATATTACATTATATTACATTATATTATATTATATTATATTTTTCTTTTTGTTGGTTTTATCGGGTGAATATAACTTAACCCAGCTCAGGACATTCTCAGAGTCCCAACCACAATGATTGCTTGTGTTTATTCATTTCTACTGACCTTATGTGTTTTTGTCAATGTTCTCTTGTGCGATTGTTTCTTGCATGTGAAATTCATTGTTCTTGTACATGAGAGAGAAGGTTTATTATTTTTACAGGTAGTGATACTGCCAGGCCTGTCATGTCTGAGGACAGGAGAAGTGTCCCAGTAAAGTGGTGATATTGTTTGTGGTAGGCTGCACAGTGCAGCATTATGGGATGTCATCAGAAGACATTGGCAGCATCTCACTCCTTTGATGTCTGCTAATTTAAACCTATCGGACAGCAATATCAAAGTGCTCAAAGTGGTCAGATTAAAGAGCTCACCGGCTTCATTTTTTTTTTTTTTTTTTTTTTTTTTGCAAATTCACTTGTCTGCTTAGAGATTTTGCATTAAAAAAATAACTGAGTTCAGTTCTAAGTCTATAACTTGAGCGTCTTGTGTTCCACTAACATGACCAGAGGGAAAATTCAGGTGGTCTTTCTCTCTTTCCCTGCTTCCTTGGCCTGTTTTTTGTTTTTAAAGGCTGTGACATCTCTGTCTTCCTGTTAAAGGCTGTTAACTTCCTGTTAAACTTTTGGGCGTGTTAACATGATGGGATTGAATACCGAAACTGGAATGTTCTGCGCATGTGCAATGACATAGAAATGGCATAAAGAAGTATGATGCACAGAACGAGCTGTTGTTGTTGTTGAATATAGTGTAATAAATGACTCGTGTCAATCTAACATTCTTTGTCCACTCATCCTCTGTGAAGTGGTGCAGGACAACGTCCCACCAGTACTTGTTTCGGACTCTCATCCACAGACTCCTTGTTTTGTGTGCATCTCTTATTGCTTGATAAATATAAGCAGCACAGCACAAAGTTTCATCATGTGCTCGTCGTCTCCTAATTAGGACCTAAAGGTTGCACCATGGATAAATGGACAAATTGAATCTGTGCGACCTCAATTTAATTGGGAGCATTTGTGCGAGTGCAAATAATTGTTTTGGTGCGACCTTTTTTCTGGAGATGTACCGGTCAACCGGCCATAAATCAGTTTTTAGCTTAATTTTGGCCGATCTCCATTCCGGACTTGCACACAAACTGCATTGTAATAATTTCCCAAGATGTAATTTGTGTGAAAATATTATGAAGTCTGTTAACAGGACATTAACACAGGCTGAAGACTGGTGCAAAGAGGAGAGCGCAGATGCGCAGCAGAGAAAGTACCAGCCACAGTGATGCTCGAAATATAGGAAGAAAAATATAAATTGGGGTAGGGGTTGATATTAATGTATCTCTGAAGGGAACTGACTGTCTTCAGAATAGTTTTGATGGCATTTTCTTTTCCTCTTACCTCCGTATGAAGTACTGTTTATAAGTGCTGCTGCTTTGTTTACAGCGGTACCCAAAGAAATGCTGTATTGCTTCTTTTCCATAAGCGCCACTTGCTGTTAGAGAGTGAATTTGCATTTTCATTCAGTTTGTCTATTTTTGTTTTGTGCAGGTGTGTGGCTACAGATTTTTTTATTTTTTAGAGCAAATAAACAACAAATAAATTTGCTTAAACAAAGAAGAAGAAAAAAATCGGCAACCGGTATCAGAATTGGCCAATTTGATTGTAAAAAAATCGGAATCGGCCATGAAAAATCATGATTGGTGCATCACTACCGTTTTTTATTTCTCTACAAAAAGTGGTGTTGTTTTTAAATAAAAGAAATATTTTGATATATATAAACTGTAGTTGTGGTGCTCCTTAATTTTCAGTGGGTGCTCCTAAATTTTTGAAGTTGGGACTTGTGGGCACCAGTGCTACCAAGTAAAAAAGTTCATTTCGAGCCCTGAGGTTGGTTAGTATGTGCCAAAAGCGGGAAACTCTTTATATTTGTGCATGTCAAAAGATTAAATCTGATTTGAAGCTTGTGACATATAAACATGCACATCAACCTGATCGCTTTATTTAGCGTTCATTCGGATTCATCAATCGGTATGATTTCATTACTTTTCCCATTACTTTTAGTTGCTTTCAGTCAAAAGATCACCTGTAGACTTGATGAAAAACCTGATCCAGACTTGTACAGTGAACCAGTCAGTGTCCTACTGTATTCTACACCCCTTCTTCCATCACAACAGGGTCATTTCTTTTTTTGAATTTTGCTTATGATGAATTTGTTTCCATGCTTTAACTTTCATCGTAGTTTACATTCCTCCCTTTATTTACATCTCTGCCTAGATTTTCATTTCATACCACATAATTTCCTTCCTTTAGCCATTTGTGGTTTGTTTTGTAATTACAGTTGCTTTTGAATTGCAAACTTCTTTGTCCAAGGGCATTAACATTTCAGGCCTGGTTTTAGTGCTGCTTGCTAACACTGGTCCTGCAAAAAAGCTTACTGTACAGATATTATAAAAATACTTACACATCACTGATCTAAAAACCCCAATGCGACTAATTGCTGTTTACAATGATGGAGATTAATTTGTCAAACTGCTACAGTATGTCTTGTTTTTGCACTAAGGATTCAAGTATCTCTTTAATTCATACAGAACTTTTATGATTATTGCAGAACTTTTATGATTATTGCAGCCCAAAATCTCAGAAATTATTTTTGCATCATTCTTTGTTGTTCTGCAGGAATATCTTACCATTAATCATTATGTAATTATGCAGCCTAATTAGTGTAATTGACAGTAGGAGTATATGTTTACCTGTACATATTTTGTGTTTACAGAGTGATCATGTTAACAAAAACAGTTGTTTATGAATGGACAATTATGGTTATACAAACGTTTGGTGATAATGATGTTTCTGAGACTTTCATACTTGCATTTATTACACAAAATCTGGGCTCTCCTCTCATACATACAAACTCACTCACTAAGTCGGTAACGTTTATGATTGGGAAATATTGTCCCAGCATTTTTGGGTAATTTTTATGGGAAGATCAAGAGCAAAGTCAAAACTTTATGGGCACAATCAGAATGGGCTGCTTTATGTAGGGTCATTTCTAAAGAAAAGTGAGCAAATTAATCCCTTAACAAAGGGCCTCAATGCTGGCAAAGTGAGCCTACAGTGGTCACTTCAAGGAAGTATTTTTAAATGTTTGAGATCATGTGATCCTGGGAGGGTATTCATTTTGAAAGCTGAGGTTATTTAAGATCTTACATGGGACATTATAATAACCCTCAATTGTTCTCTCATGTACCAAGGACTATTCAGACATAGGATATATTCTTTACATGTTCCAAATACAGACACATGCAATTTTGGAGCATTAATTCGTTTTTTTTTTTTTTTTAAATTTTATAAATATTGTGACGGATGTTTTTGTGTAGGATGTGCCAAACGCGTGTTAATGACTTGTCTCACACATCTCTCTCTCTTCTCCAGGGCTATGTCCTCCGCAGCCACCACTCCTCCATCAGTGGATAAAGTAGACGGATTTTCCCGGAAGTCTGTCCGGAAGGCCAAGCAGAAACGTTCTCAGAGTTCCTCACAGTTCCGCTCTCAGGGCAAACCAATCGAACTCACACCTCTTCCCCTGCTTAAAGGTGACTCACTCATGATAACTAAATGCTCTCATAACCACTTGAGCTCTGAAATACAGAGTGGAATGTAATTCTGATTCAGACTGCTTCAATGGTCTATACAGCCTTCCAATAGAATAAGCATACAGCCTTTGCTGAATCTCTCTGGAAATGTCTCAAAAGTTGAGTGCATTGCACTTTTCCTCTCTATGGCAGTGTCCTCTAGTTACACTACCGTTCAAAGGTTTGGGGTCTGTAAGGGCCATGACACACCAAGCTGACGGTCGTCTGTTGGGCTAGAGTTGTCAAAAGTACCGACTTCGGTACCAAGTCGGTACCGACTTGGCGTCTTATCAGCAGACCGGTCCGCTGATAAGACGCCTGCTTTCAAATGCTCCCATTCCCGCTTTCAAAATGCTTTCAAATTCAAACACTTCCATGTGCTTTCAAACGCTCCCGTGCGTTGATCATTGTAGCCAATCACAGACATATCCGATGAGCACGTCAACACAATAGCCAATCAGACGTGTTTACGAATACTTGCCACAGCGCTCAAAGTGTCATATTTTTAAAATTTCAGTACCAATTGGTACCGAAGTCAGTACTTTTGACAGCTCTACATTGTGCAGCATCGGGCCGTCGGTGAGTGTCAGTCGGGCTCGTTTTTTTTGGTGTGTACCACATGTTGGCTCTAGTCAGGCTTACGTCGGTTGTAGTTTGGTTGATTGGACCTGATGCCGGTCAATCAATTGGTCATCGGTGAGAGAAATCTCTCTGATTGGCTTTCAATTTGGTGAACGAGTCAGTGCACGAGATAAAAAGTGAAATTGATGAAAGAGAGCAAAGAAGTCAAGACGGCACAAACAGAAGGCTGTTCTAATTTTGTCATCTTACCTGAGCATTCCAATTTGTGAATATTTTCATAACAACATGAGCCACCTGGAATGAAAAAAGTGATCAACATGATTGCTATTCAAAAGGGTAAGCAAGCACTGTTTTGCTTCTGCACTCCTAGTTCAGTTTCTCTTTTTCAATTACTAAAATACCTACTGAAAATACCTGCTGATATAGATAGTTTTTTTTTCCTTACACGCAGGCGCAGAATGCAGATGGATGTAGTCTTTGCAGTGTGTTCAAGCGCAGCTTTTTTGCTCTGATGCACTGTCGGCTTTTGTCACCGCTAGTTCTCTGACGTCAGCTTGGTGTGTCATGGCTAGGGTTGTCAAACGCACCGGTACTACTGGTACCAGTCTATACTAAAAAAAAAAGTACCGGAACCAGCGTTTCTGTAGTACTGGGTATATTCGGTACCCACTGATAGATGCTGCTTTCAAATGCTCTCGTTCCTGTTTGTTTGAGCACTCTCTTAGTGTCAAAGGTTTCTATTTACAGTTTTTACAAGCATTGAGCATTGTAGCCAAGCACAATCATATCTGTTGAGTGCTTGAACTCAATGGCCTATCAGAAGCGCTAGTCAGTAAGTTAGTCAGATTCTGCTTAACACCACTGAAAAGGCAAGAGGTTTTGTTTTGTTCAACGCATGTTGCACGCTCACAAATCCTTTCATTATAACCAACAAAGTGTAAACATGATGTAAGTAAGAGATTCATTGTACAATTAAGACAGCTTTTATTTATTATAACAGGAGTTTTCACGAGAGTGCAGAATTTAGTGAGCTTACGCTTTACAGATTGACAGTCTTAGTGGTAGGGAGGGCTCTTCTCTTGCTTTCTGTTTATTACCCATTCACAATCTAAATACAAGTTTAGTTTTTCATGCTGCTATGTACATTACAAAGTTTCTAGATTGTCAACTGTATTAAATGTGCGATTGAATCGGAAACTCGTTTGTGTTGGTTCCAAGTAGGGATGTGATGTGAGGAAATTTTCCCACCGGTTAATCGATGTGTGACAATGCCGGTATCACCGGGGCGGGGCAGATTTGGAGTTGGAGTTTTCTCCTCTTTTAAATCGCTTGCGGTGCGTGTCCACGGGCACAGAGCAGCTCAACTTCCAGAGGAATGAACTGAAAATGCTCGCTTTGCTCCACGCCAGCGGACACGCACCATTACGAATACCCGTGCGGCCGTGCGCATTTTACTTTCGCTTTAGAATTAGCACCAATTCGGTTGCGGCAATTGCTTGAATGGTGGGTTCATTATTATTCTTCACGAAAAACACCACAACAAAACGGTACAATGGCAAACTCGCTTAAATAGGCGCTTTTACATTTCATCTTGAAACCAAATCTTCCGCCGTCATCAAAAGTATCTTGTCAGTCAAGAGTGAGGCGAAATGTGCGATGTGAAGTGAAATCTGACTCCTGCTGCTGATCTGTGCTGCGTGTCTTGTTCGGCTCGCGCTGAATTGAGCTGATGTGTTCAGTTTTTAATTGAAGTGTCTGTTCTCTAACTGCACTAAATTATTTTTATTACTATAAAAAATCAAAACGATGGTGGGGGCGGTGACGCGGTGGGCAAGTGATGTAACGGTGTTGCGGCTGAACACAAGCCTAGTTCCAAGATGGTGGCATGCAAGTGTGTTGTGCAAATTGGTCTAATTTTTATGATATTTTACTTTTTTTTTTTTTTGTGTGTGTGTTTGTGTGTGTGAAGGAACTCGATGGGTATTTTATTTTTTTAATACAGGAAAGTAGTAATATGAAGAGATTTTATTTTTGGAAAGAATATTGTAAATGAGATGTTTATTTCTCACTGGTCAATTCCACGTGCGAATGGAGAAAAGCGTAATCGGAGCAGTGAAGGGACCATTATACTCTGTCTCCTTTTGTCGAGAGACATTCATCATACCCCGGTCCGGCCATGAGAGGAAATCAACAACGAAGCAAAAGCGATTGTGATATGGAGTCATTTTCGGATGTGTTGCATGTGGTGGGGAGAGGAGGATTGACGATCTGGGGTTATGGCGGTTATATTGCTGAAAATTGGGGTAATACTATATCAATGAGATCATTGAAGAATTATAGTCCCGAGTTATTTATAGATGTATTTGACAAAGTTGATTGGTCATGTGTGATGGGATGTAAAGATGTTTATAAAGTTTGGTTATGAAATATTTTGTAAAGTTTTAGATACGGTAGCACCATTTAAGAGGTAAGAGTTAGACAAAGATCTGAACTTGGGTAACGGATGATATATTAAGGTTTCTTAAATTAAGGAATTACAGTTTTAAAAAGTTTAAAAAGGATATGTGGAGGGTAGTAGTTTTGAACAGTATAAATTAAGAAGAAATGGGGTTAATGATAAGATAAAGGATGTTAAAAGGAATTATTTTAGGGATAAGATAAATAAAAAAGGCATGAAAGAATTTAGGTGGTTTGAATGTTGTACATGAAAAGTCTTTGAGAATGAACCTTAAGGTGGAAGGGAACTTAATTTCTAATCCAAAGGAGGTTGCTGATATTTTTAATAAATTATATAATCAACTTCGTAGGGCTGCACGTTTTATTGAAATTAAACCGCATGCGATTTGGTAATTGAATGCAATTTTTTTTTTTTTTTTTTTTTAATAAATGCACAGCTTGTCAGTGAAGTACGGCTAAATGCTGCTCCATCTGAAAGACAGAGGGCACTCTCGTGCAGAAACTCCAGATATGCCCCGCAGTTCCAGGAAATCCCTATGGGTATCGCACTATGCTATAGCTGAATAAACCAGAAGATTTGATTGATTAAACATGACTAAGGGTGCGTTCACACTTGTAGTTCGGTTCGTTTGGTTCATTTGGTCCGGACCAAAAAAGAAAAAAAAAAACATTTAGTCAGTCCTGGTCCGATTAGCGTTCAGATTGGCAATTTTATCACCGAACTAAAAGATACCGAACCTAAAGGCATAGGGATACATTCACAACCTGATTGGTCGGATTTTATGACGTATTGCCTATTTTGACACGGAACTTACCGAACATGGAAAACGATGCTGTGTGCTGGGATAAATGTGCTGGCCAATGTATTTTGGCCAGCTGGGAACTCGTGAAGAGCTTATAAAATGTGTAAAGGAGTCAAAACAGCGGCGGGAATCCATCTGTCACACACACAAATGATCTGCTGCGGCTGCGGTCCGCTTCGTTTGGAAGGCTTTATAGACAGACAGATTGAGAGTGACTCTTGAAAGACCAGCACCACATCCTCTTGTACCACTGTTTTGAAGAATTTATTTTCCAGAATCTGTCAGTAAGGTGTGGGAGTTCATTTTTAGTCCATTTCCTACCCTGAAGTCCATTTTGCAGAGATGGACAAAAAATGAACTCCCAAAACAGTCTTCATGTATTTTACAACATTTTACAACTTTGTGATTCTTATTAAGTGGGGGTCATTTTTTACCTAACCTAAGTCTCTGAGATCCTGACACCTCACACTTCTGGAGACTCCAGGTAGGTTGCAGTTCTGAAAAATGGTTCCTGATGGTTCACACTTAATTCTTCACCTTAATTCTTTTGCAGTTAAAATGTATTTTCTTCTCCACCTGTTTTTGTCTGACCCTGCTGACCCAATGAGCATTTTACTGTCCAATGGTCATGCCTTAACTTTGCAATTTCTAGTATTGCATTAGTATTTTATTCTTCTCATGAGCATTTAATAATTTGACTTTTCAGTCTGAGTTAAATCTCTCATTTTGCCTGTAAAAGAAAACCTGCATAATCATTTTTCTTTGTGCTGATGATGCAGCAATTTTAGTGTCTTATCAAAAAAGGGGTCCTGGTCTGGAGGATAAAATGGTTTTTCAATTACCATAAATTTCCAGTTGGTTTTTGGATAATAAACTTTCTTACACTAAGGTAAGACTGAGGCCAGTCTTTTTACTTCTAGAGGGGGATTAAGTAAAGATGCCAAATTTTTGGTTAGGATCAGTGATACTGTAATAGAATCAAAGAATGTTGTAAATTATTTGGGACATCTTATTGATGATAAATTAACAGGTGAATTTATGGATAGAAAGGTTTTTACGAAAATATGTAGTAGAATTAAATTTTTAGCAAGACAAGCTGATTTATTGGATTTTTTTCTAAATAAATTAGTTAGAATAATATTAAAAGTTCCTTGTTTTCATTTGAGTAATGAATGTTTTAAGGGTAAAACAGTAATATTGTGAAATATCATAATTTATGAAAATAATAGTTTTCTAATTTAATATATTTTAAAATGTAATGTATTCCTCTTATGGCAAAGCTGAACTTTCAGCATCATTACTCCAGGCTTCAGTGTCATTTTACAAAACAACATCATTATTTGAAATATTATCAATTTAGTGTTTCCTGTAAATAAAAGTTAAAAGTTAATAAAAGAATAAAAGTTAATTTCTTAAAAAAAAACTTATGCATATACAGCTCTGTAAAACTTTTTGATTTGTAAAATGTCAGTAGAGTTGTACATCTGTGCTTGTTTAGGGTGACTTCTCATTCTGTTTACAAAAGTGCAGATCTGACATTTTTTTTCTTTTATCCACTAGTGAATAATATGCAAATACTGTTGATTTCACTGTATTATAAATATGCTTCTTTGTTGTTTACTGAATCACCCTCTGTTGCTGTAGGAGACAACCTTCACGGTAAAACAAACAGATGCAGAGTCATATCAAATGTTTTGTCCCCCAAAGCTTGACTGAGAAATGTGGTGCTGTCTTAAAATGAGATACAAAGACAGATGTGCAGAAATCTGTTTCACAAGTGATCAGATCAGAGCTGGGGCTTACAGATTTCTGTCAGTTAGCCATGCGTCTGAACTGAAGAGCTTGTTTTTGTGGAGTGTGTGTAATGGAGTGAAAACGTGGGTGTGTGTGCAGTCATGTGCCTTACATTTGTCCATTGCTCTGACTTGCTTTTTCCTCTTCTTCCTTTAGAGTTAAACAAGCATTTGAACTAGGACTGTTAAAGACCCCCTGTGGTGAAAATCAAGCTTTTAATGTTGTTTATATGCCTGTGTGGTGCTTTTAATGTGCTTCAGACAAACCATGTGCAAATTCATCAGTCAACACCATTGCTGAGTATTTTCTCCTTAAAACTACAGTGTACCAAAGAGAGTCTCAAAATCATGGTTTGAAACCGTACCTGTTTCCTTCCATCACAAACATGTAATCAATCCTGACAATCAACCTTCTTCATACACCTTGGCAATAGAATCGCCATTAGCTAGTTTTTTTTTTTTGTTGTTTACTCGCCAGACTGATATACTATATTTTTTTTTTTTTTTTTTTTTTTTTATAGATATATTGATTCCACCAGATCATCTTTGTAAAATGGCAAAGCTTTTTAAATACCATTATGTGTCCAACGTTGTAGAGCGCAATACATAAAACTCATTACCAATTCTGATACATTCACTTGTAGACAAACCTGTATAATTGGCTCTTCCACTTCTTCAGAAGAATCAGTTTCTGGTTCAAACATATATGTAATTTTTATCAACAAAGATGAGATTGAAGGGATAAAATTATTTAAATTATTGCAGGGGGACTTTAATAGAAAACAATTAATAAATATATATATATATATATATATAAGTAATCATAAAAAACTGCTTTGAGTCAATTATCTATGTACAATGTGTTTAATTAGTTAGTTAATTAAATAACTGTCAAATTAAAAAATAATTACAGCGTCAATGGAAATAATCAGCGATTATGATTGATATTTGAGCAGCCCTGTCAGAATTGCAATGTAACTTTTTTTTCACTGCTGCAAACGTGGTTTGTTTAAAGAGACTGACTTATTTGACCAAATAACCTTTGAGTCCATATCAGTGTGTCGAGCGGTCAAACAGGTTGATTTAGTATTTGTAGAGTGCGTCTGATTGGCTGTTGCCGAGGTAACCGCCCTCCCACAGAGGCTTTGTCTGTTTACCTCTCATCATAAATGAATGCTAAATACAATCGTTCATTTATCAGAACAGACAACACCTGTTTCATGTCAGACTGTCACTGCATTGCCTGTAAATAACACTTGTGATGCATTATTAAAGTTGACATCAGATATGTTAAATCTATTCATTGATGGTCTTAGAAATGGAGCAGAAGTGAGTAAAAGCGTTTCCAATGACCTTTGCCCCCTGCAGAATGCTCAGTAAGGATTATGGGAAGGGATCAAAGCATCTCGCTCCCTGCAGGGGTCGCTAACTCAAAGGTCACAGAGATGGTGTGTTGCGAGTTATGTGATAGGCTAATGCAGTAATGTTTTAGTAAAGATGAGGTTCATGGTAGCCTAGCAACAGTCCATGTGCATGATGACAACAATAATCGATCATGAAATATGATAATCTGGCTTATCCAATAAGTATAGAGTTTGAGATTGCAAGGTAGCCAAAATATGTATCCTTACATAATGTTTGTTGCTATACAGTGGCAGTTGTTGTGTATTTGTTAATGTATAATAATGTATAAAGTAATGTTTAAATATGCATATTGGAAAAAGTTCAAATTGTCAAAGTTTCAAAGCTGACTAGAAAGGTTTCAAGAGATCCAAGTCTGTAGACCAAGTAGTAGGGCTGCCCCTATTTTCGCATAGCCAGACCTTCAGTCTGACGGCAGAAGGTCTGGACTCCATAGCAGCTTTCATTGGCCAAGGACCGCCCAGAGGCCATCTGACTGACATGTAAAGCAATCTTTGTTTCCAAGCGGACGGTTAAAGAACGCGACACACACGTCTCCTGCACATCCTGTAGAATTCAGCCAATCAGATGACGACTTGAAAAATCCTGAAGTGTTTCCAGTTAAGTGTGCCATATGCATCCATCGTTCAGATTTTTTTCTGAACTGAAGGATTAAAGGGGACGTGACCAAAAAAGATTGAGAACCACTGACCTAAAGTAGATAAATGTGCGCCAATATTAGGCGCATATCTAAGTGTTTTTGCGGATTGCGGAAGCTAAATTAGTAGCGTGCATACTGCACGACATGTTTAACTTGATTTCTACATCTGTGCCATCGATGCACATTTTCTCAAAGGCCAGCATCATTGTGAGCAAGACATGGAGCTCACTTCTCCACGACAACATGGACAAACTCGTGTTCCTTTCTCATAATATGCGAAGATTGAGATCGGAGGGAAAAAAACAATCTCAAAGCGACGGGTAGGCTATAGCCTAATTGTCCATATTGTTTTAGTATTTCAGTTCGCTGCTGTAATTTATTTGTTTTTATATAATGTATATTTGTGTTCTGATCTCTGAAAAACTGAGTTTTCATTCAATGTTATACTGCTTGTTATACTGATTGTTTTCACTGATATTTCTCATTTAACTGTTTGTTTTGTTGTATATGTATTTGTTTTGTTTATAATTTATATTTATGTCCTACATTTTAAAAATATTTTCCTTAAAGGGTTAGTTTACCCAAAAATGAAAATTGTCATTAATTATTCACCCTCATGTCGTTCCAAACCCGCAAGACCTTCGTTCATCTTCAGAACACAAATTAAGATATTTTTGATGAAATCCAAGAGGTATATGACTCATCCATAGACAGCAATTTAACCACCACTTTCAAGGTCCAGAAAGGTACTAAAGACATTGTTAAAACCATTGACATTACTGCAGTGGTTCAACCTTAATTTTATGAAGCGACAAGAATACTTTTTGTGTGCAAAAATAAGTCGGCATTCCGATGTAGAACCTAGAAGCGCTGAACATAAACAGCATATGAGAATGACACAGAAGAGAAGATATTGTTGAATAAAGTCGTTATTTTTGTTTTGTTTTTGCGCACAAAAAGTATTCTCGTCGCTTCATAAAATTAAGTTTGAACCACTGCAGTCACATGGACTGTTTTAACGATGTCTTTAGTACCTTTCTGGACCTTGAAAGTGGTGGTTAAATTGCTGTCTATAGAGGAGTCAGATACTTTTGATTTCATCAAAAATAACTTAATTTAAGATGAACGAAGGTCTTACGGGTTTGGAACGACATGAGGGTGAGTAATTAATGACAGAAGTTTCATTTTTTGGATGAACTAACCCTTTTAAATTTAGTTTTTTAGGATAAGATGGTTATTTATGTTATAGGTTATTTATTTTGTTTGCATCGTGATCTCATAAACGTTAATGCAATGTTTGCCATGTCCCTGTGGCAAGCTTTATGCATGTGTGCGCTTGAGCACTTCATTTATATTTTAAATGCTCATTATATGGCTTAAATGAACGACTAATAGTCGACTAGGAAAATCTTTAGTCGGGGGCTGCCCTAAAAAAAAAGAATTGTTCTGTTTCAGGAACAAGCACCACTCAGTCACATTCCACAAGTAGAGAGAGAACATGCATCAGTAAGAGTTGAAGGATGCAGATCTAATGGCTTTTCATCTGCAGAATATCAAGTTAATCACTAAAACTTTTCAATCTCTAAAACATTTCAGCATTAATACTCTCTACCACAAGCAAATTTTATGCCATGCAGACTCTTAAACGTTTGGTTTTATGTGATGTTTTCTGCGTTGTTGTGGCTGCTGATTTGTCATCAAGATAATGTTATCTAGCTGGCTGACCTAGATGAGGTTTTGTTGAATTTGCAAAACTGAGTCTTGAAAGCATGTGGAAGAATGCATCGATAGCATGCTGATGTTATTTATGGACATTATAGCCCTATTTTCCACTTGTTGCAAATTTACTATAAAAAAAAAAAAGTAAAGAGAATTTTTAGCAAGTATAAAATGCATTGCTAAAAATTGTTGAGCCATTCTGATGTATCAGTGATGAAAGGGAATAGTTCACCCAAAAAGGAATATTCTGTCATTTCGTCCTCGTGTCATTCCAAACTTTCTACATTCATTCTTCTGCGAGACCCAAAAGAAGATTTTTTTAAAGAATGCTGTAACCAAACCAAAAGAGACATTTATTAATATATCTTTGATATTCCTGTTCCATAGAAGAAAGTCACTAAGGTATGGAATGACATGTGGCTGAGTAAATGATGACAGAATTTTCATTTTTTTTTGTGTGAACTGTCTCTTTAAGAAATGAACAATGAAAATAATCATGAAGGGGGAGACAAAGAAAGCAAGTCAGACAACAGCAGAACATAAAATGTCATGTCTTTGGATGCGTACGCTCATTTTGGATTAAACTATCCAACTGAAACTCAGCTGAAACATGAAACCCAGTTGCCAGTAGATGGCACTGTCATCACTTTTCTTTCCTAAAGAGACTTGCAGATTTTAATGGCATTGGGTGGTGTGTTGCACTTTGTGTTTAGTTCACGCACTTCCTTTTATCTGTTAACACTGGACCTTTATAGAAAATAATTGATGACTTTACCTATTAGTTCTAAAACTTTCCTTGCGTCTATGTTGACTAGTCACAGATCATGTGACTTCAGTTGCATTTGATGCGCTGTCATGTGCTTTGCATTGTAACCTGTTCACATACAAGCCAAAATAAGAACAACCATTCAAAAATTTAGGGTCGATAAGATTTTAAAGTCTTATGCTCACCAAGGCTGAATTTATATGATCAAAAATACAGTAAAAACAGTAATATTGTGAAATATTATTACAATTCAAATAACTTTTTTTTTATTATTATTATTATTATTTAATATGTTTTAAAGTGTAATTTATTCCTGTGATGACAAAGCTAAATATTCAGCATCATTACTCCAGTCTTCAGTGTCACATGATCCTTCAGAAATCATTCTAACATGCCGATTTGGTGATCAAGAAACATTTCTTATTATTATCAATGTTGAAAACAATTGTGCTGCTTAATATTTTTGTGGAAACCGTGATGCATTTTTATCCAGGATTCTTTGATAAATATAAATTTCAAAGAAACAGCATTTATTTGAAATCGAAATCTGTAGTCTTGTTATAAATGTCTTTACTATTACTTTTGATCAACTTCATGCATCCTTGCTTAATAATAATAATTAATTTCTTTCAAAAAAAAAAACAAAAAAAAACTGACTCCAAACTTTTGAGTGGTAGTGTACAAACTATCTGAAACCCTCAAAACAAACCAAATGTTGTCCAGAGGTGAACAGAAAATATAAGTGAGTGGGATGTGGCAACACAAGCAGCATCAGTACAAATATGCAAGCTTTTGTTTCCCAGCTGCGTGGGACATTTTCTCCAGCTGGCCGTCAGACTGCTGACACTGCACGACATGTCATTTTACATAAGGTAAACACTACCTCGCCAACAAGTTGACTACTTTTCTCTGCGACTAGTTCAGTAAAAATGAGAAATAAGATCTTGAAAAATATACTTCATAGGAAGTAGATGTTTTTAATTATAAACAACACTCATTTACAGCTATAGAGTCTCAATCTGTGTGGTCTGCTTCTTGTTATTGAGCCACGTGTTCTGGCCGCCATAGATACATTTCCAGCCCAATGAGTTGTCGCAACAGCGAGGCCTGTAAAGTGTAACACGCAGACAAATCATTGGGGTCTACGCTGTACCTCTGACCTTGTGGGCATGAGTTTAAAATGAGGAAGGCAGAAAATAGAACGTTAGACACAGAGCCCGTCCGTGTTTCCGTGGGCTCAGCTCCGACACCTGATCTCATGGGTTCCTCTGTGGAGCTGCAGCTCTGTGCACTGTACACACACACGAGGCTTGTAAACAGTTATCTGTGATTTACTTTTTCAAATACTTTCACTATCAACTGGTTCCCTGGAGCGATCGACAAGTAGGAAATCCAGAGAAAGAGAGAGACCTGTCTAAGTGAGTGATAGAGAAGAACGGGTGGTCGTGGTGTATTTTAGTCATTCTGTAGATGTATGTCGTTTAGCATGTTGTCTTCCGTGTTGTTTGGTGTTTTGGGGGCTGGTTCTAACTGTATGTGTTTAGAACCAGCTATTCAGGAGTGTCACTTCAGCTTGCTACATCTGCAGCGTTACTGCAAAAATCTGTTTTGTAGCTGTGTTGCTACTGTGTTGCCCTCTCTGACTGCACTAAAAAATGAATATACAGCCCACAATACTGCCTATTTTGACAAACAAATAACTCTGGTATAGTTCTTCCAATTGGAAAACTAATTTGGGAAAGTCATGTTTTTTAATAATTGTAATATTATGAGAATTTCTGTGGCTGCTCACCTTGGCCAGGTCACTTTTGAAAAACAGATTTTTAATCTCAAAGTTTTTACCTGGTTAAATAAAGGACAATTCAATTAATGTTTTTTTGTTTTGTTTTTTTGTTTTTTTTCTCAATTAAACACGATAAGACCATATTTCCCTTCTTTTACTGCCTATATCCTTGTGTTTTGTGTTTGTGCATTACAATCATAAATGGTGCCAACCAATATTGGTTATTGGCCAATATAATTGTGATTAATTTTATTTATTTATTAATTTTACTTAAATCTATTAATTTTTTATATATATTAGCCAATAGTGCATATTTGTTTTAATTGTTGATTTTTATGTTTGTCAGTTCAGTTTTTTTTTTTTTTTTTTACCTTATTACCTTTGCCTTCAGCTAATGCTCATTTAAAGTTCTTTTCTAAAACACTAATAATTTAATAACACTGTTAAATGTAATACTTAACCAGCCTCAATATGAATATCCATTTTTCATACTGTACTACCATAAAGTTGTGATACCTAAATTCAGTTATAACATTTTATAACAATTTAGATAATAAAATTTATAAAAAAAAAATAAATAAAAAAAAAATAACAGCCATTTATCTATTATCAGCTTTAACTTAAAATTTTCAGCTTTTTTTAATGGCCAAAATTTTAAAATCTGTGCATCCCTACAACCAAGTCAACATTTTTTGTAACTGTGCAGACTTGCTGTTTCATGCCCAAGTGAAAAAGGCCTTCCCTTTAGATTTAGGGAACACTCTCTCTCTCTGTGTGTGCGTGTGTGTGTGTGTGCACGTGTGCATGTGTGCGTTTGCACGTTTGCATTAAATGCATACAGTACATTTCCTTCTCAGTCTCTGGCTCTGTAAAAGTCACCTGCTGGTTCCACCTGTTGGAACAACTCACACACACACTCTCTTGCACATGCATTACATCTGTGTAAGTAACTAGACACACAACTTTGTAACCAGTACACTCTCTCTCTCTCTCTCTCTCTCTCTCTCTCTCTCTCTGTGCATTTTAAAACACACAAACAGTCTCTCTAATGTAATCCAAGACCACCATTCCATCGAAGTGGGGTTTTCCCCACCAAGGTTTTTAAAGTGAGTGTTTGTGTGTGTGTGTGTGTGTGTGTGTGTGTGTGTGTTGTAAAGCAGCACGAGGTGTCACCTTATATGAATGTTTCGCTGCATCTTGGAGATCTGTTTCTCTTTAATGTCTCACTGCACACCTCCTGTTTAGTTTATTACACTTCAGACCTTTTACTTACACGTGTCTTAATATCTCAAAACCTTCTGTTTTGTGGATTGACTGACTGACAGGAACAAGAAATCAATCTGGACACAAATGGAAAATAACTGCAAGTGATTGAATCACCTGAGCCAAAATGACTGCCATTGTGTGTGTGTCTAAATTTAGCAATGGTACAGATATCTTTCATCTAGATGTGTGACTGCTTTACAGAAAATGGCTCATCTGAATATTCTCTCTGCTGTATCAGTCTTTGCTCTGTCTTTCCACTGTTCTTGACTGCCCTGTTATCTGTAGCGTTTCTTTTATTCTGCACTTTTGGTTGTTCAGGTTTAAATGCGACGTTCTGTGGTCCTGGTGGTGTTTTTCATAGAGCAAGTTGATTGTCAAATTTCTGTGGATCTGTGTTGGTTCTGTATTTTCTTTGAGAGTCGTGCGGTCTTGTGTGTCATATGCTTTTTGTATGTTAAAGACCTCATGTCTTATATTTTCAAATAGCAGACAGGCTATAGTACCAAAACATAATTATCATAAATGACCCTGGGCTCTTGTGGTGTGAAATAAAGTGGTTCCAGACCCTGGCTTGGTTCCAACCGGACCACGAGATGAAATGACAACTGTAGCACCTTTTTACCGGTTCTTCAGTTTAAAGAGAGAAGCCCGTCAAAACAACAGAGCAGTACACACCACAAGAGCCCAGGGTCATTTATGATAACCATATTTTGGCACTATATCCTCTGATATTTTTATCTAGAGCCAAACGCACTTCATTCAAGCCCTTTCTGTTGTGCTTTGCTTCTCTCCTTGGCTAAAGACGTAAAGCACTGTAAGAGTTGCAGATGACACCCAAATGTTAGTTCACCCAAAAATGAAAATTTTGTCATCATTTACTCACCTTCATGTCGTTCCAAACCTGTAAGACTTTCGTTCATCTTCGGAACACAAATAAAGTTATTTGAATGAAATCTGAGAGATTTCTGTCCCTCCATTGACAGTCTACACAACTTCCTCTTTGATGCTTTGAATCTTTTGTTTCGAATCAGTGGTTCGGAGCGTGTATCAAACTGCCAAAGTCACATGATATCAGTAAACGAGGCTTCGTTATGTCATGTTTCTAAAAGTTTCGAAATTTCAATGGTTCATGTGACTTTGGCGGTTTGAGACACACTCCGAACCACTGATTCGAAACAAAAGATTCGTAAAGCTTCGAAGCTTCATGAAGCGGTATTTTGAAATCGCCCATCACTAGATATTGTTGAATAAAGTTATTTTGTTTTTTTTGCGCACAAAAAGTATTCTCGTCGCTTCAAAACATTAAGGTTGAACCACTGTAGTCACATAAACTGTTTTAAAAATGTCTTTAGTAGCTTTCTGGGCAGTGAAAGTGTTAATTATCTTGCTGTCAATGGAGGCCTCACTGAGCCATCAGATTTTATCAAAAATATCTTCATTTGTGATCCGAAGATGAACGAAGGTCTTACGGGTTTGGAACGACATGAGGGTGAGTAATTAATGACAGAATTTTCATTTTTGGGTGAACTAACCCTTTAAAGAGCAGGAAGGCCTGAAAACGGATGCAGAGGTTGCTTTATTTCTTCTCTATACATGAGTAACTACCAAGTGTGGTTGTGTTGGGGCAGTTTTTATAAAAAAAGATTAGTGAATCTTTTGTTAAACCCCAACTTTTTGTTCAAGAGGAAATCAGGGAAGGAAACTGCTCATCAAACAATTCCGTGGGGTGTTTTTATTGTCATTGCTTCATGATGGTGATGGTTCAAAGGCTATCTATTAGGTGGTACTGACCCAACTAACAAAACTAAACTAGTGGTTCGAGTTCTCAAACCACAGCACTGACATACTTCTAAATCAGCGTTCTGGCATCATGTGTGCGGTTATGTCAGCAAATTGGTTTTGAACTCTAGGAAGTTTAGGTTTCTCGCCCTTCCTGTTCTGCCCACTGATTAGTTTACATAGTTGAGTCCTTCACAGTTCTTGGATAATGGAAAACTGCCCATTGTGACGTCTGATGACTGACCTGGTGTAATCCTTACATCCTCAAATCTTTTCCTCTGTTCATTAAGTAAGATATCTATGGGATCTTTTGTCTTGTCTGGCATGTGTTTACTAAGTTTACACACTAAACTGAATCCCCTTATTACCTTTTCTCTCAGGCATTATCAGAGTCAGATGGTGTTTGTATGTATGGAAGTACACCCTGAACCTTTTACTTAAGTGCCTTTGTGAACACACCCATCGCAAAGTGAAGTTTCTGCAGGGCATTTTTCAACTTTTTTCATGTTTCTCATGTGTGCGTGTTTGTTTGTGCGCAGACGTCTCTGCTCAGGAGCAGCCGGAGTTGTTCCTGAAGAAACTTCAGCAGTGTTGTGCTGTCTTTGATTTCATGGACACACTGTCAGACCTGAAGATGAAAGAATACAAGCGCTCAACCCTCAATGAGCTTGTTGATTATGTCACAGTCAGCCGAGGATACCTCACAGAACAGGCCTACCCAGAGGTCGTCAAAATGGTGAGTACCTAAACGTGCATCATCTATCTGTGGACAGGATTCATACATTTACCTAAATGGTAAAATGTGACTTTGAATTTGAATAATCAATGTAGCATCAGAGAGTCAGACTTTTGACTATCGACATGAAATCTGGTCATTTGCAACTTATTCTGGCTGCTCAATTAGATTGGAATGATCTGTCTGATTTGCACGTTTATGTGCAGGAACACTCCCTCTCAAAAAGTTTGGGGTCGAGATTTTTAAGATTTTTTTGAAAGATGTCTTTATGCTCACCAATGCTTAATTTATTTGATCAAAAATACAGTAAAAACAGTAATATTGTTAAAATAAGTTTTCTATTTTCATATTCTGTTTTAATTATGCTAAAATGTAATTTATTCCTGTGATGGCAACGCTGAATTTTCAGCATCATTACTCCAGCCTTCAGTCACATGATCCTTCAGAAATCATTCTAATATGCTGATATAGTACGCAAGCAACATTTCTTATGTTGAAAACAGTTGTGCTGCTTAAAATATTTGTGGATACACTTTTCAGGATGCTTTCATGAACAGAGTTCAAAAGAACAGCATTTATGTGTAACGTATTTTGTTGTAACATTATAAATGTCTTTTTGACATGTTTAATCAAGTTAATGCATACTTGCTGAATAATTTCTTTAAAAAAAAAATCTTACTGACTCCAAACTTTTGAACGGTAGTGTAAATCTGTTATTTTAAGAAAGCTTGTCTTTTTGTGTGAAATATGCATCAGATTGTCATTGAATGGTCTGTAATATTTGATTAAGAAATTGTAATTAAATTAAGTTTTTTTCCACATCTTATGGTTATATTACATCTCTCTCTTTCTCAGGTGTCCTATAATATATTCCGAACTCTTCCGCCCAGCGATAGTAATGAGTTTGACCCAGAGGAAGATGAACCCACTCTAGAGGCCTCGTGGCCACATTTACAGGTGTGTGTGTGTATGCAGTGGAGGTCCTTGAGAATATTGTTGTGTACTCTGGTCCCTTTCTCCTTGTGTAGAGCTCCTGTCTGTTTTATTTGTTTCAGCATGTTTGTCTGTGTGTTTTTTTCCGAGGGTTTGTACACACACTCTGACCCTCTGTGTGTGTGTGTGTGTGTACTCACTGTATGCTTCCAGGACTCCTTTAGAAATGAGATGCATATCTCAAGGAGAATCTTCCTGGTAAAACTTTTCTCTTTCATTTCGTTATTAATCCCTGCTTTCTCATCTGGGGAAATAAAATCCAATATTGAAAGCCACATTCCCAGCTGTGCTCCTTGTCTTTTTTTTTCTTTTCTTTCAACCTCTTATAATAGCAAAGACCACTGGTGGCAGTAGCAGTGTGTCCTGTGACTGTGACCTCGGCCGAACCATGACCTTTGACCTTTTCCCTTTCTCTGTGTTTCTCTGCATGCATGCTGAGTTCAAAGAACTCCAAATAACACAAACTTTCTCTTTTTTTCTCTTCTCAGCTGGTGTACGAGTTCTTCATTCGTTTTTTGGAGAGTCAGGAGTTTCAACCCAGCATTGCCAAAAAGTACATAGACCAGAAATTTGTCTTACAGGTGAGGATGTTTTTTTTTTTTTTTTTTTTAAAAATCTCTCAATTCATTTTTTTCTCAGTAACACTTGTTCATCTTTTTTTTCTTCTTTTTTTGTTTTTTTTGTGTGCTTTGTTCATCTATTGTTGTGTCAGCTGCTGGAGTTGTTCGACAGCGAGGACCCACGGGAGAGAGATTACCTGAAGACAGTCTTACACAGAATCTATGGAAAATTCCTGGGACTGAGAGCTTTTATACGAAAACAAATTAATAATATTTTTCTACGGTGAGGGATCTAATGTGACAGTTTACATTATATTTGCACATGCAGGAATGAAGCGCAACCATTCATCTCTTTCTGTCTCATTCTTAGTTTTGTTTATGAAACTGAGCACTTCAATGGAGTTGCAGAATTGTTGGAGATTTTGGGCAGGTGAGTTGTAATCTTTTAAAGTCACAATGTAAAGGAAGTAGTTACAAATAATTTCTTCTGTATTGTGACATACATCCGAGTGAAATGTATTATTGGATAAAGAAACAATGTAGGGCGGGGACTTGGGTCTATCCATCAGTTGTTATTTGGCGGGAGGCAGATTGGAATGCAAACTTGCAGTCAATTGTAAGAAAGGGGCGGGGTTTAGGCAAACTAAATGATTGGAGAAGTCTGGAATACCAGAGAGAAGTATGACGTATCACCTGGGCCCAGTTGTTCAAAAAGTTTAATGTGTATCAGATTTGTCTAGATTTGGAAATCCCATGTTCAGGTAATCCATCTCACTTCTGTGCTGGTTTCAAAGCAAAATAGGACTGGATCACGCTGATCCAGATACACACCTTTTCAGATTACCAAATCTGGATTAGTAGCACTCCAAATGGGGTTACATTTCACAAAAAAGGACAACAGGTAGAAGAGTCTGTTGATGTGGGGTCTTTTTAAGTGTTTTATTTGAAGAGAAAGAAAACAACATAAACAAACATCCCCTTCCATTTTCAATTTCCTTTAAACAATCAGACCCCTATGGAGGCACTAAAGGGACATGGTGATGGAAAAAGAAACATGAAATGGGAGAAAAATTATATATTTTGATGCTTTTGCATCCCCCCAAGAAACCTTGCATTAATGCAGTGAATGCAGTGTTTCTTGGGGGAACGCAAAACATTTAAAACAGCAATTTAAAACAACATTAAAATTAATTTTTACAGGGTATCCGCGGGGCATTAAAAAGCATTAAAAGTCATTAAATGGATTTTGCGAAAATTAAGGCCTTAAATGGCATTAAAAAGCATTAAATTTTATTCCTACGGGCATTAATTTTTTTTAGATAGTTTTGAAGAAAAATAATACTACCAGTTTATATTGAATATAGCCTTCATAATTAATAACGTTGATTTGCTGTCGTAAAATATGTACATTGGTGTGATATACACAGGGAACCTGTTTGGTAATTGCCTCCGGCCGGTGCAAAATTGTCGTAACGCCGTTTTGGACAGCGGCGGGCTGGGACCTGCGGAAGGCTGCATCAGTGTTGCCAACTTAGCGACTTTTCAGACCCCTTTTGCGACTTTTTTCCAAGAAAGCGCATTGTGACGAATATACTTGTTAACCTGATCTAGCTTCCGAGACCCACCGGTACTGCCGCACGAGCGCGAGATCTTGCTGTCCTGCCGCTGCCGCAGGCGCACCTCTCTCTGCGTCTGCTGTTCAGTGAGTGGCTGAGAGGAGTAGCGCATTCAGTTGAGGCTGTGCGCTCTGTCAGAGAACAAATAAAATAGATACTGTTGCTTCTAATCTGAGTGATCATTTTACGTGTACATATAACGTTAGCCAAAATCACAGCAACTGTCTTTATCTTATGTGTATTGTGATTTTGTCAGACAACGTCTCGATTATAAATCAGGATTTAGCGCTGGTTTAACATGTCAGGGCTCGACACTAACGCTTTTCAATTAGTCCGGGATAAGTGGATTTTTTGAAGGGGCAAATGAAGGAGAATTTTACTTGCCCGGCCGGACAAGGTCCTGATTAAAACGTCAATACAAAAACAACAACAACAAAAAAAAAAAACAAATCTATCACAAATATGCAGATTTAAATATGTCAAAGCTGCAATATTCTGAAAGGATGTTGCTTCAGAAATTTTAAATTTATATTTACACCACAAAAAAAAAAAAATCCTATTTTTTTTTTTTTTTTTTTTTTCCAGACAAGCAACTGTTTTACTCGTACAAGTGAATGACAAGGCTTAATGTCGAGCCCTGTATGAAGTCTTAATGGGCCGCGTTTCAGTCACCATTTTATATCATCTGACAACAAAAAAACAGAAAAATATATAGATGAAACAATTTTATTGGGAATTTGGCTGTATTAAAATACATTATGTGAGCACAAAGGGTAGCAGCAGAGAAGCAAACAAATTGCCGCATGACGTCATCTATCGACATTTAGGGACACATATATATATATATATATATATATATATATATATATATATATATATATATATATATATATATATATGGCATTAAAAATTTAAAAATTGGCATTAAAAAGCATTAAATTAGCTTTGATGAAACCTGCAGAAACCCTGTTTTACTCCCATCTCATATTTTTCCTCTCATCACCATGTCCCTTTAGAGTTTCCGTAGCCCCTCATGTGACCCACAACAAAAACAAAGCCTGCATCTCAATGTGCAAACTATTCATCCTAAATGGTATGTGATATTAGTAATATTTAAAACTATTTAGGGTGGATAGTATGCACATTGGGATGCAGGGAAACAAATATACATTTGGATGCAATTGTTAGAAACTATTTTCGACTGGTTCATCTCTGATGATTGTGCCAATTTATATACAGTGATTTAAAAAACACTTATATTAACTTAAATAATTTAAATATATTATTTTTGTTTGAGCTGTTTGGGGGATTATTTTATGTTGCCAAAATGTATCTTTTTTGTTTTTTTCCTTTACATACCAAAAGGCTTACGAGGTAGCCAAATGTTTACTTCTAATTTATTACTTTAACAGTTAAACTATGTATACATTACACAATATAAATGTTATTTTTTGAAGTTTTATTACATTTTTGTTCCTGAAATCCACCCTTCTACTGGGATCAGGATAATCCTGATTTTTTTTTTTTTTTTTTTTTTTTTTACAAAGGTATCCTGATCTTGCTAAAAAGTTTTGAACAACACAAACTGACAGTTTGATCTAGATCAAAACCAAGATTGGATTTTGTGATCTAATCCGATTTCAAAATTTCCGATTTCCTTTTTTCTTTTGAACAACCCATTTTCAATTTTGATCCAGTCCATTAGCCGAAGTCCGATCAGATTACTTTTGAACAACTGGGCCAAAAAGATTGAGTTATGGCATTTTGATTAAAAATAAGGTCAAAATCTTTTTTTCTTTTTTTTTTCTTTTTTTTTTTTTTAGATTATTAAGATACATTTAGAAAATAGACAGGGTTAATTTCCATTTTATGCCGACTTTTAGCTTAAAGCTGGACAGCTGTGTTTTTGTTATTAGAATTAGTAGACCTCAAGCTGCATGGGTTAGTTTTCTTAACTGCTAGCCTTACAATCATTGTCATTTACACGCGTAATTGATTTATTACCCCCCCCCCCCCCAAAACAAGTTAATAATAATATCTATAAGGATGTGCCACCAATTATGGCTTGGGCTTAGTATTTGTGTGTTGTGTATGCAGTCAGCACTGTCATTGACATAACCAGTGAAATCTTTAGAGTTGGCTGCAGGGTGGGGTTTGCTCTTTACTGATTTGGGGTAAAATCATGTCTTTTACACACCCTAAGTTTGCTATTTAAATAATTTCAGTCACTTAACATAATTAATTGCATTATTGCAATTTGCAATTAACTAACAGTTGGGATTTTCTTTTACATAAGTTATGAGTTATTCTTGATCGTCTAAACATTTAAGTCTTGGAAGGTTCATTTGAAAATAAAAAAATTTGTCTTTTATTTACCTTTATGTTATTGTATAACCGTATGACAAGAGCAGAAGTTTCCATACAGTAAAATCATACAGTCTCCAGGGGCTTCATAAAAATAGTCCATGCTCATGTGATTATTCTAAGTCTTGGCCAGACAAAAGCTTTTTGTGAGGAACAGGCTGTAATTAAATTATTCACTAAAGATCTTGACATCCGCTGCAGCTTTTGTCATGCTTGCTTATAAAACTTCAGAACTGAAGGTTATAGCACAGTCTTCTCAGGAATTTCCATCGAATATGAATACATTGGCAGAAAAACCCTGATCAATATAAATGACATTGTGCTGACTGTAGAGGAAAATTCAGGGTTAAATTCAAAGGAGTAGGATTAAATTCAACATTTGTTCGCTCCCAGAATTCTGTTAGTGAAAGTTGTGTTTGTCTCCTGTCAGCATCATCAATGGCTTCGCTCTGCCGCTGAAGGCCGAGCACAAGCAGTTTTTGGTGAAAGTTTTGATTCCTCTTCACACCGTCAGGAGCCTCTCGCTTTTCCACGCACAGGTACTGCCCATGTGTGTTAAAAGATACAGATGAGTTTACTTCCTGCAGTGTTGATCCTGTCAATGAAATTCCTGTTGTTTTTGCAGCTGGCGTATTGTATTGTACAGTTCCTAGAGAAAGACCCAGCGTTAACAGAACCAGTAAGTGCACTAAACATGTACAGAGCCTTTCACTGGTCATCTCTCTTTTTTTTTTTTTTTTTTTTTTTGTCCATTTATTTAACCAGTCTCATGTTTTTCCCACTTTTAACAGGTTATCAGAGGTCTGCTGAAATTCTGGCCTAAAACTTGCAGTCAGAAAGAGGTGAGACAAATGCGGTCTCCTGAATAGAGCTAATTCACAGCATGAGGTTGATCAGTCATGATTTCAGGACAGTGGAAGTGTTGATGATGATTTAGGATGCATTCACTATTGTTCTTTATTCACTGCTCTGATTGTCTTCATTGATGTGTGTGTAGGTCATGTTCCTAGGAGAGTTGGAGGAAATTCTGGATGTGATTGAGCCCACGCAGTTTGTGAAGATCCAGGAGCCTCTTTTCAAACAGATCTCTAAATGTGTCTCCAGCCCTCATTTTCAGGTATGCAAAAACCCACTCTAGTCCAAATATAAAAAAATCTTTGCTATTTCACAACAGATCACTTCTCACTACAGTTTTACCAGGTTGTAAAAGTATGGAGTTTTATCAAAATGCTTATGAAAGTAGCAACTGACAATTGTTTGCATCAAGATACAAAATAAATTATACATCATATTATAAGCTTAGACTCCAAATGTGATTATGTGTGTCCAGGTGGCTGAGAGAGCTCTGTACTACTGGAATAATGAGTACATCATGAGTCTGATTGAGGAGAACTCCAACGTGATTCTTCCCATAATGTTCACAAGTCTGTACCGGATCTCCAAAGAACACTGGAACCCGTAAGTCAAAGCCACACTCTTCTGATATTATTAACATCAACACTGCAGTCTGTGAGACTTTCCCTCCTGTCACATTCCCTGCTTTTTCCTCAAGTTAATTTAGGTTTTATGTGTGAAAGTGGCTATATTCACTACTGTTCAAAAGTTTTGGGTCAGTAATAATTTTTTAAAGAAATGAGTACTTTTGTTTAGCAAGAATCTTTTGAACTTTCTATTCATCAAAGAATCCTGAAAAAGCTTTTCAATGGTCATGTGTCACTGAAGACTGGAGTAATGGCTGCTGAAAATGTAGCTTTGCCATAACAGGAATGAGTTATATTTGAAAATATAGTAAAATAGAAAAGTTATTTTAAATTGTAGCTTTATATATATATATAAAAGCTACAATTTAAAATAACTTTTCTATTTTTCTATATATATATAACCTTTATCACTGTATTTTTGATTAAATAAATGTGCATAAAAAAAAAAACATACCGACCCCAAACACTCACAGCTTCCATGTAAAGATTCAGTATCTGTATGTGATACACACAACACAACACTGTCATCACTGTCCAGCATTAATTGGATATTGCCATCTACTGGAGTAAACATGTCCTGTCCTTCCATTTCCAGTGTTTCAAGTGCTTTAAATGGTCTAATTCTTTCTCTTTTTCTGCTTTCAGGGCCATAGTAGCTTTAGTCTATAATGTTCTGAAGGCCTTCATGGAAATGAACAGCACTTTGTTTGATGAACTCACGTCCACTTACAAGTCAGATCGTCAGAGGTGAGCTGGTTTTTTGTTTTTTTGTTTTTGTTTTTTCTTATTCATTACTCTGACACGTGGCTCTTTGGCTTGCCTACTGCTTATTATTGGTATACCGATACACTCATGTCACGATTCGATACAAATCGCGATACTGAACTCACGATACGATACTATCAATATATTTTAAGCCAAAATAAAGAAGAGAGGTTTTATTATTATTATTATTACTTTATTATTATTAAAATAATATTATTTTATTATTATCATGACCCACAAATATTCCCCCATTGCATTATTATACATTATATTCAACATTATATATAGTAGTTTAATGTAGTAAATGTCACTGAAATTCTGTAAACTTTTTTTTTTTCCTTCATGCAGTACTCGCGCTTTCAATGCAGGCGTTAGTTGGATCTCTTGCACAGACAAGCTGCACTTGCACAAACTCTCCCAGTGCTCACTATATCCCACCATTAATGCACTATACATAGAAGAATAAACCATCTAAAACGCTTTGAATAATCATACTACTAAAACTAAGGGTGCTTTTACACTGGCTGTTTAGTTCGAAATGGGGCACGGTTTGCAAGAAAAACTGCTAACACAATATATTGACCAGCGTTCTTTTTCTTTTTCTATCATGCGCCGTGCACGTTTGTGATGACGCAAGATGAACACAAATGCACCAGGGTTTGACAGAATAAAGCTGAGTGTAAAACCAGACCAACGCTGCGGGGGGCAACGGGAACAATCACGCTCTGATTCGGATGCCCATTGTGAAAGCGCCCTAAATGTGATAGGGTGATTTAAATGATGTGTGTGTCACTTTGAGGAGTGCCGTTCCAACAGAGCGTATGCGCTTCAGATGATCATTGCAATCAATCACAGTTCTAATCGCAAGAAAGCATATCAATATGACTATTCCCAAACTGTAAATGTTTAGTTCATCCAAAAATTTTAATTCTGCATTTTTACTCTCTCTCATGTTGTTTTTGCGCAAGCATTTGAACGTCCATGTTTACTACAGTATGTGAGTCGTTGTAAATCTGTTCATCATATAAAGCCATGGTGTCTCTTCAGAAGATTTGGATTTGGATTAGACCACTCGATTGATTATTTTTACAATGCCTTTGTCATTTTTTTTAATCTTTTAAAGGAATGGACTTTAAATGGAGGCACAGAAATCTCTTAGGTTTCATAAAAAATATCTTTATTTGTGTTTGAAAGTCGAAAATCTTATACAGTTGCATGAAAAAGTATGGGAACCATTTGCAGAATCTGTGAAAATGTGAATAATTTTAACAAAATAAGAGACATCATACAAAATGCATGTTATTTTTTATTTAGTACTGTCCTGAGTAAGATATTTTACATAAAAGATGTTTACATATGGTCCACAAGACAAAAAAAATCTGAATTTATTAAAATAACCCCGTTCAAAAGTTTGGGAACCATTGGTTCTTAATCGTGTGTGGTTACCTGGATGATCCACGACTGTTTTTTTTTGTTTTGTGATGGTTGTTCATGAGTCGCTTGTTTATTCTGAGCAGTTAAACTGCCCAATATTCTTCAGAAAAATCCCCCAGGTCCTGCAGATTCTTCAGTTTTTAAGCATTTTTTGCATATTTGAACCCTTTCCAACAGTGACTGAATGATTTTGAGATCCATCTTTTCACACTGAGGTCAACTGAGGGACTCAAACACAACTCCAGAAGGAAACTCGATGCATTAAGAGCCGGGGCGTTTAAACTTTTTGAATTTGAATATCAAGGTAAATTGTACTCAATTTGTCTTCCGGGAAACATGCAAGTATCTTCTGTTGCTTCCGAAGGGCAGTACTAAATGAAAATACAAAAGATATTTCAACAAAATAACTTCACCCCCCGGCTCTTAATGAATCGTGTTTCCTTCTGGAGTTGTGTTTGAGTCCCTCAGTTGTCCTCAGTGTGAAAAGATGGATCTCAAAATCATACAGTCACTGCTGGAAAGGGTTCAAGTATGCAAAAAAAATCCTTGAAAACTGAAGAATTTTGGGTCCTGGAGGATTTTTCTGAAGAATATTGGGCAGTTTAACTGCTCAGGACAAACAAGGGATTCATGAACAACCATCACAAAACATAAAAACAGTCTTAGATCATCCAGGTAATGACACACAGTATTAAGAACCAATGGTTCACAAAATTTTGAACAGGGTTATTTTAATAAAATCAGCTATTTTTTTGTCTTGTGGACTATATGTAAACATCTTTTATGTAAAATATCTTACTCAGGACAATACTAAATAAAAAATAACATGCATTTTGTATGATCTCTCTTATTTTGTTAAAATTATGGGTAATTTTGTTAGTGGTTCCCATACTTTTTCATGCAACTGTAGGTTTGAAATGACATGATGACAGAATTTACATTTTTGGGTGAATTATACCTTATAAATACAGTAAGCTGAGTCTTGGATAAAACTAACTCTATATCGTGAATCATATCATTTACATCAACGATACATATCGTCACATTTTTATATTGCGATATCTCGATATAACGATGTATTGTTAAACCCCTACTGCTTATGCATGTGGTGTTAAACATACCTCCTCACCTTTATTTTATTTTTTTCTGTCATTCCTTAGAGAGAAGAAGAAAGAAAAGGAGAGAGAAGAGCTGTGGAAGAAGTTGGAGGATCTGGAGTTGAAGAGAAGCCTCCAGAGTGACGGAATTATTCCCACTTAACGACGCGCCTCTCCTGGACCGCTTTTTCCCCAACGCCTCCACCACGCGCTCGGAACGTTGGCCACTTTTTTTCCTTTCTGTATTTGTGCGACTTACTTTACCGTAGATTCACCTCGTCAGTCTCATTATTTCAAAAGCACTGTAAATAACTTTATTTTATCCTCTTTTTTTTCCCCCTTAAAAATATTATGCCGAAAAAGAACGTGACTAGAAAAGGAAGTTAAAAAATAAAAATAAGCAAAAAAGAAAAACAAAAAAACAAGAGAAACCCGCACTGGAGTTGGAAGGACTTTGAATAGACAGTAGGACTGAAATAACGACTGCTGTTAAGAAAATCAAACAAACAAACGGAGAATCTCAACCTACCGATCTGACATACCTCGCCCACCCTTACTGAACAACACCAGCCCAATTCTCACTCTCTTTCCTCACTTCCTGCCCCCCTCTCTACATCCCATACTCACCCCCTTTTTCGTTTCCTCTTTATGTCAGCGCTCTCTGAGTTGGATCAACATTTGCCACCAGTGTGTCCTGAATATTTGAAAGCAGAATTGTCTACCCTTAACCTTTGACCCTTGTTTATCTGTTAACATCTGGATAAATGCAGCAGGTCTGGATTGTAGACTTCTCCAAAGGGAACGCAAAGGACACTATGCAGTAACCAGCAGAGAAGAGGAAGTGGACACAGAATCATGAAAACACACCAGCTCATTCCCCCCCACCCCGGTTTTCGTTCTTTTTCTGTCCAAATGTGCCGCCCGGTACACTCATTTGGACTCACCAGTCCGGTACTGGTACCAGTGAATGAGAGACACGCACGTACATCTGAGGGAGTGTCTAGAATTCCAGCAGCAAAACCGGAGATGTTTGTCATGAGAAATCGAACTGCACGTTCACACACACATTCTGCATTCGAGTGTGTGAGGGAGTTTCTTACAGTGTTAAGTACCTGTATACTGTATCTGAATGCAGTACTTTGATACTCTGTATCTAGTAGAACCTTTAGCGTATTTTTCTTTAGGAGAATCCAGTATATGATGAGGAAAGATTGAACACAGCCTCTTGGGATTTATTTTTTTCTTTCTTTCTTGGGTTTCACTGCTAATTTGTTTTGGGTTTAGTTTTTTTTGTCTGGAATTGGTTTTGTTTTTTTCTTTTGACCAAGTGGAATTTGTTCTCTTCCTTTTTTTTTTTTACTTAGTTGCTGATTGGGGGGGAGTGAGTGGGGGATTGTGGAGGACTGATGCTTTGGTGAGCATTGTCAGAATTGAACCTGTGCTTTAGAAAGCCCCTGACATCAAACGATTACAAAAGTTAAAAAGGGTCGGAGAAATACAAATGTTTAATTATTTTAAAAAATAAAGAGATATTAAATTAAACCTGTTTTGTGATAAAGATGAAATGCACATTTGCTTTATTTGTGGTGTGTGTGTGTGTGTGTGTGTGGATGAAAGTGTAAATCTGAAAACACTTTTTACGTTGGGCATTATTGGGGTTGGAAATCGAGAAATGTTTCTTGTTTTTTTTTTTTTTTCTTTGCTTCTGTTAACTGTTCTTCCATACTTTAGAGTTAGATCTTTTCAAATGAATCAGGTGATTCAGTTCACAAAACCTAGTCTGGGGTGCGTTTACTAAAAGAATCGTTAGCCAACTGTTGTTGCAAGTTCCATTGAACTGTGTTTGTAACAAAAGAACTTGTGACGATTTTAGGAAACGCACCCCTGAACGATTAGTTTACAAACTGAACCGAATCAGAATTGCAGTCATAGCAATGAATCATGCTTCTCGTCACTCATTGTCGCACAAATGACTCGTGAACTGGTTCTTGTAATGACTTGATCAAAAAGACTCAAGAATCATTGTTGAACTTGTGTTATCGATTAATCGGTAATGTGTCAGAGTATTGAGTATTCTTTAAATACTCAAGTCAATTATTTTGTCACCTGTTTGGCCATTGCTGTAATGAGTCATTAATTGTCAAATGAATGACTCTCTTGAGCTGGTTCTTCTAATGAATTGATCAAAAAGACAAGTATCATTGGTGAACTCGTGTGTTATGGGTTTAAAATGGTCAAGGGTGTTTCCCAAAGCTGTTCCGTCATTATCAACGCAATTCAACAGAACTTGCGACCACATGCTTTTGGGAAACGCAGCCCAGAACGATTCTTTACACAATCAACCACAAGTCAATTATTTTGTCTTGAAACTTGAAACTGCTACTGTTCACTTGTAAGAACAGAAAAATTAAAATTATTACTTACTAAATTATTACTCAACTTTTTTTGAAACACCTGGCCACTACTAATATCATTTTATTGCATTATCTTTGTAATAGATTACTTCTACTTTTGTTTGCTATGGGGATTTAAAATGAATAGAGGATGAATAGGAGGATTTTCATTTAAGGTGACCTATAGACAAATTGCTTATTTGACAAATGGGTAACACTTTACAATAAGGTTCATTAGTTAAACATTAGTTAATGTATTAACTAACATGAACTAACCATAAGCAATACATTTGTTACTGTATTTACTAATCTTCGTTAACGTTAGTTAATGAAAATACAGTTGTTCATTGTTTCTTCATGTTAGTTCACAGTGCATTAAGTAATGTTAACAACATTTTAATAATGTATTAGTAAATGTTGAAATTAACATTAACAAAGATTAATACATGCTGTATAAGTGCAGTTCATTGTTAGTTCATGTTAACTAATGAACCTTATTGTAAAGTGTTACCATAAAATCAGTATGATTCTCTTTCCAACCCTCGACTCACCAGTACCAAATTCATCCACAAGAGTGCAACAGAGCTCAAAATTCAAATGTTTCAAACCAGCTAATGATACTTTTGCTTTTGTGGAAAACTTTGGATCATAAACACTTTTCAACCTTTGTGCGATCTTGTTTTCCTAATGGCTTGCATGCTAAAGTGTGAGCTTTAAGGATTTGGCAGGATTTTTCCTGAGGGGTTAAGGATTTAGGGGCTGCTCTGAAATTGGCAGGTATATGTGTACTTAAGACATATGCAGGCTTTATTCTTTCAGTTTGAGCATTAACATGTCAGATACTTGGAGGGAGAGGAAAGGATAGGAAGGAAGGACATATTTGGCTGACTGCTTGATTTAATTAACATCACCCCTGGAATCAAGCATAGCAGCACATTTTGGGGGAAAAAAAGCAAAATGTTCTTAAAGAGACCGTTCACCAAAAAATGAAAATTATTTATTCACTATCATGTTTTTCCCAACCCGTATAACTTAATTTCTTCTGTGGATTTTTTTTTTTTTTTTTTGGTCATGTGTTTGGAACAAAGGGAGTTTTTATATTTTTAGTATTTATTTCAAGTTCTCCCATTAAAATACTTTGATTATAAAATCCTTCAATGGTGAATAGACAAGACACAGAATGCCATTGACACACTAATGGACTCTTTTTGATGCTTTAGTAAACCAGTTCAAAAAGTGGCAAAATCTCTTTTTTAGAGTCTTGATAATTGGAGAAGAGGATCTTCCACAATAACTGTAACCTTAAAGGGTTAGTTTACCCAAAAATGAAAATTCTGTCTTTAATTACTCACCCTCATGTCGTTCCACACCCGTAAGACCTTCGTTCATCTTCAGAACACAAATTAAAATATTTTTGATGAATCCGATAGCTGTCTGACTCCTCTATAGACAGCAATTTAACCACCACTTTCAAGGTCCAGAAAGGTACTAAAGAGATCGTTAAAAAAGTCAACTTGACTACAGTGGTTCAACCTTAATTTTATGAAGCGATGAGAATACTTTTTGTGCGCAAAAACAAAACAAAAATAACAACTTTATTCAACAATATCTCATACGCTGTTTATGTTCAGCACTTCCATGTTCTACTTCAGAACGCTGGTTTAGTATTGGCTGTCTCCTGCATCAGCATCACACGCATGCGTCGTGCTGCTCACGTGAACCGCTCAGCCAATAATGAGTCGGTGTTCTGATGTAGAACCTGGAAGCGCTGAACGTAAACAGAGTATGAGAATGACACAGAAGAGAAGATGTTGTTGAATAAAGTTGTTATTGTTGCTTCATAAGTTTAAGGTTGAACCACTGCAGTCACGTCGACTTTTTTAACGATGTCTTTAGTATCTTTCTGGAACTTGACAGTAGTGGTTAAATTATTGTCTATGGATGAGTCAAGACAGCTATCGGATTCATCAAAAATATCTTAATTTGTGTTCCGGAGATGAACGAAGGTCTTACGGGTTTGTAACGACATGAGGGTGAGTAATTAATGACAGAATTTTCATTTTTGAGTGAACAAACCCTGTAACTCATGATGACTTTCCGTTTATTACAGCTCCACTACATCTCTGGACTTAGTTGGTCTCCCAGCCTGGTCCCCTTTGTTGGTTTTAGAAGGTTTTGGACACTTGTCAGCTGGAAAAACGGCTAAACCTGAACTAAACTAATTGAACACTCAGCCAGGCAGGCACGGAGACCAGTTTAGGTAAAAACCATTAAACCAGCTTAGTTTTTTCCCAGCAGGATCCTGATTAGTCTTCTTCACTAACTTCAAAAAAAAAAAAAAAAAAAATCTTTCTTGACTTACATTTGGCCACAGTGAATATGATGAATGAGCAAAAATTATTATAATTCAGTCATTGTATAAACTAGTTAATTTTTCTTCCATAGCTGGAAAAGTATATGGTAACTTTATTTTGATAGTCCACTTTAGACATTCTAGTAACTTTAAGTAACTTTGCCACTACATGTCAACTAACTCATTAGAGTAGACTGTCTGCTTAATATCTGCTAATACTTTTTGGTGCTCCCCCAACAAACATTCTACTGACTATAAGTAACTTTGCAACTATGTTAACTTATTCTACCTAACCTTAGTCTACTAATACTCTGAGTTAGTTGACATGTATTTGACAAGTTACTTATAGTTAGTAGAATGTCTAAAGTGGACCATCGAAATAAAGTGTAACCAAGTGGGGTTTGAGAGCATCTTTCTGATTTACTCAAACTCGCTAGTGATGTAACCTTGGGCCATGGAGTGTTTAGTCTTTATAGCAACAGCATAAAGTTATCTGGGGCTTGATTAAGGAAAGCGATACAAAGCAAATGTGAGGTGGGCAAGGTCTTTCAGAAATCCGTTCATAATCAGTTATGCAAATGATTTTCTGATTAAGGAAGCATTTATTCCAAATAAGAGGTTACATGTTCAAAGACTACAGCTGTTGGAATATTCATGCTTAATTTGTATTCAGGATATTCCAAATTAAATGTTTGTTGTTGTTTTTTTATTTTCCTGCTGTTTCTGCAATTTTTGCTAATTTATTCCTCATTTAACATGGCATCAAATCTATACTTTGGGATCGTACTTTAAACATGCACATTTAAACATTTTTAATCTGGTCTAATGCGCATTTTAAAATTTAGGCCTGTGATATAACTGGAGTATATTCAGGTCACAAATGTCACACAGTGCTTGTATCTTCTATTTCACGAGTGTGAAATTGCTGTATTTTCTATTAATTCACCCATTTTCAGTCTGTTTTGTTAGGATTTAACCCAGTTTGCGTGTCATGGAGACTTGGACACCATCAAGAATATTTTATCTGGAACCATAAAATACAGTTACTGTTTTTTTGCCTTATTTTAATATCCTAAAGGTCAACTGAGTTCGCTAGATTGCAACATCTGTGTGTCACTCTGGTAACTGTGATATTCCCAGGTAGGACATGTTTTGATTAAGCATTTGTTGTTCATCCTAGAACAACTTGCCAAACAAACATGGTCCACTAACACTAAAATCTGATTGACAGTACTTTTGTTTCAGGACCAATAAGGACGTTGATCCAGGAATGTCACAGTAAAATCACATGTCCTTTAACAGGTGAGTCAAGGTGGTGGGGGGGGGGGGGGGGGGTTCTTTTTGCATTCTTCAATAAATTCTTATTTCTCAGCTGATCCCAGGGGTCATGAACTGCATTTTATTATTATTATTATTATTATTATTATTATTTAATTGTTATTTGAGGTCCACTTATTTTAGCAAGATTTTTTTTTACATCAAAACATCCTGCCATAACACTTGTGGAATTGTTTTGAAAACTTCCTATGTTGAAAAATGGCAACCGGTTAAATTCAGCCATACATGTTTGAGCCAGAGTCTGATCCTGAATCGGATAAAGGCAAATCAAGTTGAAGTAGGCCCTACTATATTTTAGTTTTTTTTTTATTATTGTTTCATGTAAACAAATTATTAATGAATGTACAATTATTTGTCGCACTGTCATTCCTGTATTCATCGTTCATCATTTTTAGTAAAGTGAGTACGTCAAACGATCTGTATCAGACAAAGCAATAGTTACACATGGTAAAACATTGTTTACTGTTGTTCACACTTGTGTGTTGCAACAATAGTTTGTTTAAAACTAATCTGCAGTAAAATGAAGCGAACAGTGTCTTACTGACGCCATCTGACTGACTACGTTAAAAATAAAATTCATCCACGCTTTCTTAATGTTAGGATCACAAGGATTGCAATGCAAAGACTTTTCCCACAAATTGGCACTGAAAAACATCTTGTAATCCTCAGAGGCAACTCTATCATTTTGTTGCTGGAGTAATCCTGTTTGCTTCTGTCTCCTATTACTACTACATGACATGTGCAAATCAGTGGGTGGGGCTAAAGAGGCAATGATTTAGAAATAGGCATTGATTTTCTTCTGCAGAGGCAGTCTTTCGTCCCACCGTCGTCATAATGTGACAAAATCTGAAACGAGTCATTTTGGGAGCTTGGTTTCAATAAAAGCTTTTGGACTAATGAAGATTGATGAGGATATTTTATAGTACAATGACCTCTTATATGTCTAAAGATCAAGGAAAATTTTATTCCAATTCATGACCCCTTTAATAGACTTCATTATGTGTTTGTGTGTTCTGACTTAGACCACCCCATCCCATCCACCACATGTCTTTTCTCAAATACACACCCTCTAAGACGGTTTCTGATTGGCTAGTTTTGTGATTGGCTAATAAAGGGCAGGACACTCCATGACACTGTATTTTGCTGTTTTACAGAGCTTAAAGAGATAGTCCACCCCTAAATGAAAATTCTGTTACTCACCCAAATGTCATTACAAACCTGTATGCATTTTTCCCCCCTGCAGAACACACAAGACAATATTTTGAAGAATCTTGGTAACCAAATAGTTTCCCTTCCCATTGTCTTCCATTGTATGCACAAAAAATACATTAAGTCCATGGGAACCGAAACTGTTTGGTTCCCAACTTTCTTCAAAACGTGTTCTGCAGGAGGAAAAAAATCCATACAGGTTTGGAACGACATGAGGGTGAGTAAATAGCCGCATTTCCACATTTGCCAGGGCCAGTCACGTTTCTACCGTCACTTCCAGGGGTTGATCAGGCCTCCTCGTGGCTTCCTCTGGGCCAACAGCCAGGGTTTTTTTGGCTCACCGAATACCTTGGTCCAAAGCGGGCCAACTGAGGCTTGAGGAGTGGTCGTGAACAAAGGGAGACTGGGATAGCTGCAGGTCGAAGTAATAGGCATGCTGAAAGTTGAATTGCTACAACAGAAACTAACCCTACCCCATAACAGACAGCTTTTGCAACCAATGATAAAGACCTTTCTCCATGTCCCTAACTTTCGGGACACCCCAACCTTTCGTCATACCCATTACTCTAACCTGCAGGTACCCACACTTGAATAAGAGTTTATCTGAGTCAGGAGAGGGTCAACACCACTGCTCATTTCTCATGTTTTCATATCAGGCTACCAGCTAACCTCAACATTTAAGATATTTTACAATTTTCAGCTCAAAACTCACTTTCAGACACCAGCAAGTGTCTGAAATAACTTCCGATTGCAATCCAATGGGGATTCAAATCATCGTATGAGGCAGAAATATATTTATATGCAATGTTAAAGGTTACTTTTCAATCAGCTAGCCCCATGCTGATGAAATTGTGGGGTTGTGTGACGTTCTATGGAGGGGTTTTAGGGTAGCGCTGTGGGGCTACTGGCCGGGCATTGGAAACGCAGCTTGATTTTGGTCTCGTGGTTTGAGGTCTGAGGTCCATTGTTAGCCCTAGCTCGCACTGGCCCGACAGTGGAAAAACGGCTAATGGTGACTGAATTTCCATTTTTGGGTGGACTTTCCTTTTAAGGGATGAGATATCTGAGGACACCTCACTTATGTATCACGCAGTATTGAACTTTTATATGCAATATTAAAAAATATATAGGACATTTTTAATAAAAAAAAATGTCTGATCAAGCTCTTTTTCTCACCTTGTCTTTTTCTGAGGGTCTGCTATTTTAAAATGTTTGTTTTTGAATGAAATATGGTGATGTACATTGTGAGATCCACCCACTCCTGTTTCTAAAATAAAATACAATGCTGGCCCACACACACATCCACACTGTCTCTCTCTTTCTGTCTGTCTTTTTTTCTTTTTTTTCTGAGATTGTTTCTTGTCTCTCTCTTTGTATCTGTTTTATTTTGTTTTTTTTTTATATATATATATATATTTCTTTCTTTTATCTTTGCATGGCTTGCTTTCTGTTGTGATCACAGACAGAACAAAACCTTCAGTCAATTGATGTACAACACCATTGTGATGTCATGTCATGAAATAACACTCTTATTAACATGATGAAACATTGCACGACTAGTCTTGGGCAAAACTTCTGAATGCATGTCCGGTCGACAATCCCTAATTATCTGTCTTGTTATTGGCCAATAACAAAAAATGTTCTTCCTACTCTCTCCTGAGCTCATCTCCCCTTCATTAGACTTACGTAATCTTCCTGGTGACGAGGATTTGTGTGTGGGGTTGTGATTTCTCCCCAGAGGAACCCTGTTAAAACAACCATAATTTCTTAAAGATTGTTAGAAAACGCAAATGTGTGTTTAGCTTTGAAGGTTGATATTCAAAAGAGATGACAGAAGTCTTTATGCAGAATTGTACTGGTCAGACCAAATATGAGGCCAAATATGAACCAATCTCACTGAAAGTGAATTGTTTTAGCTAACTATTTCCAAGCATTTACAAACTCACCGGCCATTTTATTAGGTACACCTGTTCAACTGCTCGTTAATGCAAATATATAATCAGCCAAAAACAGTGCAGCAACTTCAGCATTTAGGCATGTAGAAATGGTCAAGATGATCTACTACTGAAGTTCAAACTGAGCATCAGACTGGGGAACAAAGATGATTTCTAAGAAGAGGAAACTCCTGTCAGCTAAGAACAGGAAACAGTAGGTTACTGTTCATAACCCCGGTTCTCTGAAACATTGAGTGGATAGATCCAGCTTTGGGAAGGGAATCCGTACATGACCTCTGCAGAAGCATCCAGTTGCACCAAGTCTGGCTTGACGGACAGGAGCACATACTCAATGACAGGAAAGGGACCTTACCTGAGTGCATCAAGCACCTGTACACACTTCCTTTCCCCAGTGAGCATATTCGCTTCTTGTGCAGCAAGCGCGGCAAGCTTGGTGGATCTCTCAGCTCCCCGGTTGCCCGATACACTCACAGTGAGGCCCCAAAAACCACAGGACGGTCACCTGGGAAAGCAGTGCCAGACATGCCACAAAGTAGCAAACCACACAAAAAGTGAGGATGCAACATCAGCAATGAAAGGAATGACGTGCTGAGCTGGTCCCTCCTCCTGAAAGAGCTGGTCCTGTCCAAGTAAATCCACAAGGAATGTACAGGACACAGAGCATTCAACCTCTGATCCTCTATGAAGGAGATAAGAGGTGGATGAAAAGTGGAAAGCTCAATGCTCAATGCTTGGCTGATGCCAAGGCCAGGAGCAGAGCTGACTTGAAAGACAGAAGCTTAAGGGAAATATTTCCCAGTGGCTCAAAAGGCTGTTGAGACAAAGCCTCCTGCACCATGGAGAGGTCCCACTCTGGAACCGATCTTCAAGTGACTGGAACAGAATGGTGAGCGCCCTTCATAAATCTATGAATAAGGGGGTGTTGCCCCACTATAGTCCCATCAAACCCAACATGACATGCAGCAATAGCTGTTAAATAGACCTTAATAGAAGAAAAAGATTGTCCACAAGGTCTTGCAGAAAAACCAAAATATCAGAAACTGAGCACTGATATGATTTTAGCTTGCACCCTTCATACCACTCCTTAAACACACCACTTACAGTCATAAAGGGACCGCATTCAGAATAGTGGCAATAACACATGGGGGGAGCACCAATGTGTTTAAGTTTGCCCTCTCATGGGCCAGGCCCAGAAGGCAACCCTGTTTGGATGAGGGTGATAAATTTCCCTGTTCGCTTGGGACAAGAAGTCCGTGCGTAGTGGGAGGGGCCATGACTGGGCATACAGCAGAGGGATAATCTCTGCAAGCCATGGTGCTTTTACCCTCGCTCCTTCCCCGAATTACGAGAGGCAACTCATTAAGGAGAGAATGTGCTCTCGCGAAAGACGTGCGCGTATTGTAATTAAATTCAGCTCCAAACTCAGAAATATAACTTTCTGAGCGGGAGTGAGATTGCTTTACACATTCACTCTGAAGCTGAGCACTGTGATGTGAGCAAGCACATGAGCAGTGTTTTGCATCACTTTCTCTCTCGAATTGGCTATAATCAGCCAATGGTCTATATATGTCAGGATCTTGAGCCCCGCTATCCTCAACAGGGCTAAGCCCACCTCCGCACAAAAACAGAACACTCTCGGACTCAGAGAGAGTCTGAAAGGAAGAACTGTGAACTCGTAACCCACGTCTTGATGTGAAAGACATGTCCCCGTCAAGGTCCGACTGTTCAAAGTCCATGCTTTGAGTAGGGGCCACCTTATGCCTGCGGCGCCAGAGCTTGGGAAGTGCCAGGCAGTGCCTACTATTCTCAGAGAATTCTAGAACTTCCTCCACGTGCTTGAGGCCCATGCAGACTATGCAGAAAGGGAGTGAATCCCTAGCAGTGATGAGAGCGCCGCACACAGCCGATAGGGGTGTGAATCGTCGATTCGATTATCATGTCAATGATTCAATTCAATTCCACAATGCATCATGATGCTTTGCATCCTCAATTTTCAATATTACTGCACATGGCTACATTTTCGTCGATTAAAGGTGCAATATGTAATATTTTTGCAGTAAAATATCCAAAAACCACTAGGCCAGTGTTATATATTTTGTTCACTTGAGTACTTACAATATCCCAAATGTTTCCAACTATTTGTAAATCGTGAGAAAATTGCAATTTTAACCAAGGCTCCGGGACATGTGAGGAGTCGCCTGTCAATTGCGTCATACCCGCGTTAACCCTCGGTCTGCCTCGGTTTCCGTTTTATTTTGTAGAAACCATGGAAACACCAAAGACGCTTTAATATATTACACGTTTTAATAGACAAGGCAACAACTGTTTTGATATATTTATAGACAGAAAACTAATTGTTGTTATATAGCTCAACACGTTTAGTCTTATTGTTTAAATCTAATGTTCTTGATTTTTTGCGAGTACCATGCTTTACCATGCCTCAGAGAAAAACACTATTTTGTGAAGTAGCTAACACAGCATAATCAGATGCAGCTTTATTTTTAGTAACAGTAATACAGAATTTTCTCCATCATACAATACGTTTTAAAATGAATTGCATGTCATTTATCAACACAAGCCATCCAGCATTTAATATGATATTCTAAAATCGATCTAGTTTACTGCAGTGTGCAACAAGTGTCTCACAGCAGCTGCCGAGCGAACACACAGAGTAACGTTATAACATCATTTTCAACACTCTCAAATGTATCTAATATGATAAAACAGAGCTGCGTTACCTCATACTCATGACCGGAAAAGCGGAAGCGGCGCCGGCGACTGTGGCATAATAAAAGTTCCGCTGCTCGTGAGGCGTGTGTTGCGCAATCGCTCCAGCGGCCTCGTTCAGCTCCCACAACACTCGGTCCTGCTCTGCTTCATACTACAATAACGTTAATAATCGCATCCATGAACATGATTTCTTCCTGAGTCCTATCCCTATTCTTTTGCACCGTCCGTTGAGGTGAAGACCACATGTCCCAAGATTCAGCGCTCAAACTTGGCGTCATCAAGCTACGCCTTTGTTTTGAATAGGCCTCTAGCGACCTCTAGCGGACAAAATTTTTACATATTGCACCTTTAATGCAAGCAGTCAGATATATGAATCATATCAATCACATCCGGCGGAGGCTGATCTGAAAGATATGTCCTCCTGAAGATGTAATGTGAATGTCCAAAAACGCAACCCAACGAGTTGTAAGAAAAACAACACAGAGGTCGCGAGAAGCAAATGTCAACTGAGGAAAGGTAGTGTGTGCAGGTGTGTTATATATTTTGGTAAGGGGCGGTCCCTTACCTGTCATTGAGCATGCGCTCCTCTCTGTCAAGCCAGACTCCTGTCTGTCAGGCAATTGGATGCTTCTGCAGAGGTCAGGTACTGATGCCCTTCCCATAGGTGGATCTCGAACACAAGATGATGAAAGAGAACTGAGGCTACAATTCGCATGGGCTCACCAAAATTGGACAATAGAAAATTGGAAAAATGTTGCCTAGTCTGATGAGTCTCGATTTCTGCTGCAACATTTAAATGGTAGGGTCAGAATTTGGCGTAAACAACTTGAAAGCATGGATCCATCCTGCTTTGTATCAACAGTTCAGGTTGCTGGTGGTGTAATGGTGTTGGGGATATTTTCTTGGCACACTTTGGGCCCCTTCTTAACTAAATAACACATACTTACATCTTCATAGTGCTGAATTATGGTGGGTTATTAGATGTTTATATTGGTTTATTTTATGCATTAATAATGTGCTGGAATTAACTTGAGATCAGGTCGATGGGATTTTTTTTAAGTTTCTTACTTTCTCCCACATAAACACAAGCTTTCCTTCTATTTTCGTTTCGCTGTTTCTCTCTTTTTCTCCATTTGCTTGTGAATATTTAATCAGTCTTAATGTTCTTCTGAAGATGTTTAGTGAGCCGGATCTAAAACTATCTGACAGATCAGAGTGTTTCAGTGCAGTTAAAATGCATCAGCGTGGTGCCATGAGACATTTTGATACAGACATTTTGAGATCGAATGGATTATACTGATTAAGAGGACTGTTTTATTCTTTTCTTTTTACTGGTGTAATTATAATTGTTGAAGTGACAGGACTTCAAAAAGAAACAAAATCCAAATTATTAAATGGATAGAGCCGGTTCTGGATGCTTAGTAGCCTAGTTGACACAGCTTTCCAGTTGTGCTAAGATACTCAACATAGTAACATCAGATGCAAAAAACCCCCCCCAAAAAAACAACAACAAAAAAAACTTTTCAACTAACTTTGTTACTGTAACTGATAACAAAATTAGTTGTTTTGTGATTCCTTATATCCTGTTCTTTTTCACAGATAATATAAGATGGGTCAAAGTGGGCGGTGAGTAAATGAGTAAAAAAAAATTGGCTTCAATAACACTGCATGAACACAAACATAAGATAGACTGTGCCTTGTCACTGCAATGTTAAATATGAACTGTTTATTTTCTGTTTCCTGTGGTATCATTATAGGCAGCATCTGCAGTATTATCATCACCTGTTCATTGTGGCTGTCCGTTGAGGATCTATATCTCTTCTCTTCCTTACACTTGGACTATAATGAGCAGAATAACAGTAAAAAATGATTTGAACTGCTGAACTTCTGTGCCTGTGAGGCTGGCTCATTGTAATTAGGGAGCATTTGAGACTATTAAACACATTTCAGCCCTGGATAATGCAGGAGTGTTTTAACTAATTTAATGAGGGCCTGACTGAATGTCAGTGAGTCATATCACATCAGGATTCCTTTCTCTCATGAGCTCTTTTCTCTCTTTTTCTCCCCCACATTCTCAGTCCCTGTCTTGAGTGTTGGGGAGCAACTAGCTAAACAGCGATGATTTTCCAGAAAATGCGAACGGCGGTATGCAGTAGCGTGACGAAACGAGACATGGCTATTTTTGTCACAATATTGTATTGCAGACGCAGCTTTACTGCCAAGCAAACAGATGTAATAGAGTGCAACAGTCAGGTTCCGAAGCAAAATTCATTCATTTTCTCCATAGGGAAATTGATTTTTAACGATATCTTATAAACATTTAAAGACAGCCTTACTGTGAGCTACGAGGTTGTTAATCAATAGTATTTGCTTTTATTGAAGCCGGTTGCCCACATTATTTCAACTTAGTTTTAAATGTTTTACAGCGGAATTCCTGGTGAAAAACTACATTACCTGTACAGAAAATTTCACCAATCAGAGAGTCTAAACAAGCAAAACGCACCAAAAGAACTATTTAACTCCGCCTACTCAAATGAAGCACCATAAATCATAAATCATGACGTAATTAAGCCGGTCTCCCTACTCTCTCAAAATACTTAAACATATGTAATACCAAAGTCCCTTTCAAGGAAAGTCTGTTCACTCTGCGACCATATTTGCAACGCCTCCGGTCAGCTATTTCGGGCATCCTATCTATTTGAATGGGGGAATCCTGAAATCTCAAAAACTGCTAGGCAAACTCCCAATTAAATTACATATTTCAAATCAGCAACAAAATCTGACATGAACCGTCCCATAAATGTTGTTTCTTATGCTAAAATAGCATTAAAAAAGCCTATTTTTCAGGCTAGACGAGCCAATGCGCATGTGCAGTCTTATGCGCGAGTCTCAGGTTTCTATGGGAGCCGGTACCGGAGCCGCTAACAGCTGCAGTGACGCAGTGACTTTATCAATCAGCAATTGGCTCTTTTACTTAGAAGGCGGGACGTATTCCGCCATATTGCGCGTTGCAGTTTCTCCCATTCATAACTAATAGGAGTGAACCGTCTTTCTACTCTTCTTGTTCTTGTGGCATTGAATTAAAAAACCTTAAACATTTGAATATATATACATTAAACATTTGAATATATGTGCATATATTGCAATAAACTTATTATTTGCAAAGTTATACAAAGTTTATTAATAAACATTTGAGTGATTCTGAGAATGTAAAGTTGATGAAAAATGAAAAAAAAAAAAAAAAAAATCAAACTGGCTCTAAACAAACGTGTACAAAATTATTCAACCCCCAAAAGTCAAATTTTGTGCAGAATCTTTTATTCTTTATAACCTCCAATAAACGCTGCCTATAAGTGCTTAGAAGCCTTTGTCACCTACTGCAATCTTGGCCCATTCCTCGCTTGAAAAAGCTTCCAGATCATTGATGGTCTTTGGTTTCCATGTTACCACTGCTTTCCACGCATTCCACCAAATATTTTCAATGAGATTTCAATTTTGAAGACTGTACAGGCCACTCAAGAACATTCACGTCTGATCCCTGAACCAAGCTTAAGTAGATTTGGATGTACTTTGGGATGGCTGTCCTGCAGGAAAGTCCATTGATCATCAAGCTTCAGTCTCTGCACCAAAGGCATCACCATCTTTTCCAAAATGGCTTGACACTTCAAAGAATTCATGATGTCCTTCATACAGTCAAGATTTCTACTTGCTGCAACAGCAAAGAACCCCCATAACAAAACTGGATCACCTCCATGTGTGACCATGGAGATGGTGTTCTTCTGTTCATAAGCTTTGCTTTTTTTGCACCAAACATACCGCTGATCCATGGGTCCAAAAAGTTCCAGTTTGGTCACATCCCTCTATAAAACAGCCTTCCACAACTCCACACTCCATTAGCACCATAAGCTGTTATTCTTTTCAGCTATGGTGCTAATGTATGGGAACAAATGCTTTTTATGGTTCTAGGAGCAAAAGGGCTTCCTGTTCTTAAATGTTTATGTGGCTTTGAATCTGAGAATGCGGACAGTAATCGTGGGCAGAGCTGTAATTAGCCCAAGCATGGAGACAAAAGAGATCAGGACGGTTTGCGCTCGACATCACAGGCAGCAGCACGACGTGTATTTATCTGGCTGCGTTTAAACAGATTCATGTACTCTGTGACTTCAGGGAACAAATATTACAACTTAGTAGGAGGATGGCATCTAATCTTATTGGTTCCAGGAAGACTATTCCTTTGAGTGACAGCACTGCCAGTTCTGGGACATACTGCTGATGATGATGTGCTTAAAAATAGAAGCAGTCTGATACCTAAATCTTAACTCGTATAAAGACAAATGTGTATCGTGCTGTGAAAAAAATCATGCTACTGCATTTCGAAATCTTCACTTCTGCTCTTTGATTGTTGCCTGTTATTTCTCATTTCATTCCCTGCTGGGAATAGGCCAGTGTGTCCGTTTCAGATGCTGGAGTCCTGCTGTGATTCACTCGAGCCATATTCTGTGAGCTGTACTGGCCACACGAGACAAACTTCTCACCTGACTGCTCTGATAAAGGAAGAAAATGCCTCAGAAAGAGGGACAATTATGTCCATTGTATTAGCACTCACGTTACACAATACTTTCATCTCTCGAACTGTTATTCTTTTGAAAATCAAATGTGCATTCAGTGAATTTATCAGGTTATTTGCATCAGTGTGTATTTAATCTGTAAATCTTCTAAAAGCAAAGTCAACATTGTCAAATCAAAACTGACTCTATTACTTTTATTACTGACTCTATTATTTTCTTTGTTCCTGCTCTTATTGTACATGATTAATTAATTAATCAATTAATTGTTTATAATTTGATTGCTCCCCCTCTTAAATTTCTCCTTTTCAGCTGACTTTGCTTGGGCCGCATGGGTGATTGTTTAATGTTAACCAACAGTGAAAGCTTTCTTTGCGAGTAATGAAATTTTTCCAAAACCGTGCAATATTTAAAGGTGAAGTATGTAATTTCTATGCCGCTGGCAGCAACAAACGGATCTGCAAAATTAATGCCAACGAGTTTCAAACATTCCCTCATCTTCTATTATTCAGAAACAGTAGTGCTGTCCCAAACTCACACTATTGGTTCTGTTCAAACAGTAGTTTGGTACTGCTAGTGGCATGTAAAATTACAAGATTCACCAATACCATAGTAAATTAATCCCAGTTAAAGGATTAGTTCACTTTCAAATAAAAATTAGCCCAAGCTTTACTCACCCTCAAGCCATAGTTGTATATGACTTTCTTCTTTCTGATGAACACAATCAGAGATATATTAATAAATATCCTGACGCATCCGAGCTTTATAATGGCAGTGAGCGGGATCAACGAGTATGAGCTGAAGAAAGTGCCTCCATCCACATCCATCCATCATAAACGTATACTCCACATGGCTCCAGGAGGTTAATAAAGGCCTTCTGAAGTGAAGCGATGCGATACGTTTGTGTAAAAAAAAAAAAAAATCCATATTTAACAAGTTATGAAGTAAAATATCTAGCTTCCGCCAGACCGCCTTCCGTATTCAACTTACGAAGAAATTGTAAAAGTTCAAAAAGCTTATGCTACATCCTACGCCTCCCTATTCAACTTACGGAAAATGCTTAACTTACGTGACGCAAACTCCGTTTTTTTCGTAAGTTGAATACGGAAGGCGGTCTGGCGGAAGCTAGATATTTTACTTCATAACTTGTTAAATATGGATATATTTTCTTACACAAACGCATCGCTTCGCTTCAGAAGGCCTTTATTAACCCCCCTGAGCCGTGTGGAGTATGTTTATGATGGATGCATGTGGATGGAGGCACTTTGTTCAGCTCATACTTGTTGATCCCGTTCACTGCCATTATAAAGCTTGGATGCGTCAGGATATTTATTAATATTTCTCCGATTGTGTTTATCAGAAAGAAGAAAGTCATATACACCTAGGATGGCTTGAGGGTGAGTAAAGCTTGGGGTAATTTTCATTTGAAAGTGAACTAATCCTTTAACATCAATGTAAGAAAAGGTTGCGGAAATAAAAGCAAATAACGATATATTAGAAAAAGAAGTGTAACCATTGTGATATGAACTTGACATTGAGCCTCTACATTGTGGTTCAAAAGTGTACGCCTCTGGTAGTTCTTCGCAATTGACATTCAGGTATAGTTCCATTCTGGTATGGGACGCCTACTTCACATTTTCTAATCAAGTCCTGATGGATAAATGTCCTGTCCTACTTTTTTGTTGAATATCGAATTTTGCTCTGAAATATGTCACAGTACAGAAGTAAAATGTTGATTTTATCTATAGCTCACTTAATGGAAAGGCCATTACTGTAATTCAGCCCTCTATAGGAAATCTGGCAGTGCTACAGAGACTGCTAATGGTGTAATGACAAAGGAAAATCTATCATGTCTGTGAAGTTATCATTTGTCCTCTTGACCCTGTTACAGTTGCTTAGGGAAACCTCTCTGCTTTCAGATTCAGAGGCTATTGACTTATCGACAGGATATTTTTAGTGATGTTCAAACAGATTCTAGTTAGGAAGAATTTTTTATATCTGACTGTATATGGGCATCACAGAGAGAGAAAAAGGAAGACCAAAAAAAAAAAGACTGAGAGAGGCTCAGGGGCTAATTAACAGTCACAGTCGATATAGAGGAATGGAGACATGGCAGGCTTATTGTGGTGTGTGTGAGCAAGATTGAGAGATTAAGCAGATGTGTGTCAGTGAATACAGTAGAGAGTGTGTGTATATGTATTAGTGTAAATAAATGAGTACATCTGCAATTACACAGCAGGTCACCGTCTCTGGAGGTAGAATAAGGTCACAACCCCGCTGTGTTCTGTCTCTGACATTTACAGTGAAACTTGAATTATTAAACATCTGGGAATATATCGATCACTTGAGGTTCATCCTGTCAAGCCTAAACTGTGTAGCTCATTAAAGAACCAACAGAGCTGTAATAATCAGATTATGTCTTAAGGAATGAGTTTTGGCCTCCTTTAAAGTTCCCAGCTGGGGCGATTGTATCTCTCCTCCTTGTGCTTCACCACTCTCCTTTCCCCCTAGTCCTCCATTCCAGTTTCTTTTGCATTTTATTTCTGTCTCTCTGTCATAATTATATATGTACTTTATGCCTCTCATGTTGTTCTAACTGCAAAGACAAAGTGTGTGAGTCGGCTGGTTAGTGTGAGTGATTGAATGAACATTGACGGATTTCATAGTTCTGGAACCTTCTCTTGTGCATTCTTTTCTTTGCTGTGTAGTATTGTAGGATATGAACTGGTTGAATTTGAAAAGCTTTTATATATTTTAATTGTGTATATATATGTGGTGTGACAGGATGTTTTTCAATATTGTATTAAATTAATATAAAGTTACAGTCGTTATTGAGGATAGTGAGAATTACAAACACTCAAAATAAAGATATCTGGACACATTACTGGAATGAGAATTCAGAAAAATCTGCTTAACTGTCATTAAACCCATTAAAAATACAACAAATCTTAATTTTATTTATATGATGTAGCAAATTAGTTTAAAAAGGAAATATGAATAACTATAACTAGTTATAATTATAAATATTTGGATCAGTTAATCAAATTAACTTGAAGTAGCTGAATTAATATTACAATCAATTAATCTTTTCGTCCAGTGAACACTCAGTATTGATCGTCTATGAACTCTTCAGAAAGGATATTTTTCGTGGCCACAGAAAATTAACTCTTTCTTAGCATGTAGTTGTGATCACAATCGTTAAATTGACATTGATTTGTAAGCAGACCGATATCAACTCGCAAGAATGTGCACAAAAGTTTTATTTATCTAAATCACAAACACATAACTAATCTAAACAAACGCATACACACAAATCACGCATGGGTTACATGGGAAATGGAAAGTGAATGAAACCGGAACATAAACAAGGAATGAAGCTATGGAAAAGAGTCATTTAACCATATGAAAGAACCATCAGTTTCTTACTTCAAAGCGCCTTTGTTAACAAAGGGGTTCACAACTTAATACTAAATTACTGTTTAGTTAGTCAATTGTACGATACTTGCATTGTTTTAGCTGTGGAACGAGTGTCCAGATATGAAGTCTCAGGAGAAATTCTTGATGGTTCGGTCCGATGGTGCTGAAGTTGCAATCGATTTCTTCTGCGTTGAATGAAGAAATGATGACGAACTTGCGCTGTTTGACTCGTTTGTGGTTGAGGAAGTTGCTCATGGCTTGATGTGTTGAGGCCTGCCGGCCTGCGACCTCGTGGTTGGGCTGGGTTTCCGGTCCCACGCACACAGCAATCAGGAGAAAAAGCAAGAGAGAGAGCCAGGAGGGAACTTTGTGTTGGCACAGAGGTCCACAGAGGTCATTTTGGCTTGACCAATTAGAAAGGTGCAATTTTCAAGTAGGAAAGTTCCTTTGTTTGGAAGCTGACTCATTTGCATTAATGGAGTAAGCTGGCAGTTTGAGTCCATTTATGCTCTGATTAATAAAACAAACACACACTGCATTCTATGAGAAGGTGATGTCCACCAAAGTGTGAGTCAAAAAGAGGATTATTTTGATAGGAGCCACCACATAGATAGGGCTACATTAACTTGTAGTTCTATCATCAGGCATGTTTAACACTATACAATATAAAATATACAAACGGTAATAATACACAAAATGTCTTGGGAAATGCATGGTTATTCATTAGACAGATTTGTCAATGAATTAGTGGAGAGAATTCCATTTCTATGGAACTGCATGTCATTTCTTGCATGTACTTTTCTGAGCAGGCACTATCTCCCAAGTGTCTTTGAAGTGTATGAGGAGAGCAAAAGGTATAGCTCTCAGTGGGAAACCAGACATCACGGAGTCTGCATGGGTGAGGGTTTGTGAAGATTAAATGTGACAATGGTGTGTTTGATCGGTCCAGTCGTTAAAATGAGCTTTTTGATTTGTGTATTTATTAATATACAAATATTGCAAATATTAATGTTCCTATTCCTAAACATTTTCTTTATACAACAAATTATTTCTTATTTTTTTATTTTAGTTTAGGTAAAATATCAACCTAGACATGTTTTCGTGAGATTTCCCCTAATAACATGCTGTTATGTTGCTTACATAACATATAAGTGCACTATTCACCATAGAAAAGGGGGTTATATGGCGCTTCTGCATGTGGGCATGATCTTCAGGGGGTTAAAAACAGGAATGGACTGCTGTTATACCCCTGTAGTGCCAAAGTGTGGATTATGCAATGCCTGACTCTAAAACTACACCATCCCCTCCTTTGATCAGTCTTTTATCTGAGTTATTAGTATCATGTTCCTATAAGGCCTCAAAACTGATTGCTTTTAACAGATTGCTTTTTTTTTTTTTTCTTTAAACTGATGGAATATGTTCATGTAAACTCAGTTAGTATGAACCTCTACTCTATCAACCCATTCATCTTGTCTCTCTGTTGGCAGGTGGCTGAGGGCAGAACAGGTGTTTTTGTGAGGGGGCCCATCCGAGCAAGAGTCTTCAGTGATTAAAGCTTGATAGAAATTAAAGGGCACAAGCTGACAGCACTGAAGCAGATTATGGGGGGTCTTAAAGAAGCAACTATACTCAGAGTTTGGTTGATTTTTGTGCTTGCTGTCATCTGTTGCGTAAGCCCATGTACAAATGGGTCTTGACAGGACTGTTTTAGGAAAGGACAACTGGGAACATTGTCTTGGGCCTTGTGACAAGGAGACAAGGAACTAAATATTCAAGGATTCAAGGACCAAAGGTGATGCTCCCTCGTGAGATTTATTTGTTTGTTTATTTTTGCAAAATGGTCTTTTGTGGTATCATCCACGCAAAGTTGGTTAATAACATAACTGCAATAAAGTAATAGTTAACAATTACTTGTTACTTAGGATGTGCATTTTATATTATTTAAGCACCTAAAATCTTATCAGTTTGACGGAATTTTCTAAATCAAAGTGTATAGGTCAAACTAACTTTACTTATAACTAATTTTCTTATCCTGAAAATGTTAATTTCCTCATCTCTTGGAATATCTGAAAGCCAGGTTTTTCCTAATATCTGTCATTATCAGCAGAACACATTTTACACATGGGTAAACCAATTGTTTAGTCAATAACTCAAGAAGGTCCAGAATTTAAAGCTCTTGATTCTAACTTGTACTTGGCTTTATGAAAAAGTAACATAGCTCTTGTAATTGTTTAACTATAGCATTTGTTACAATAAGGATATAATTACAGGTAAGACTATTGATGGCTCCTCATTACCATGCTTAGGCCAATGTTAACTTTTTTTTCTTTCTTTCTTTTTTATCTATAGCATTTGTTATGAAAAATAGCAACCTACACATTTAGAAACAACCTCAACATGCCAGAGTTGTAATATAAATCTTTAGTGAAAAATATATTGCTTTGACAGTTTATTTGTTATAAATAACAACAAGTTAGTCAGAATTTACCACAATAAATACAGTAGAACGTAATGAATTCTAGTAAAGATGGTCTAATTTATGTTGGTGCAGGATGATGTTTTCTCCTCTTTTCATCAGTCTTTTTTAGTTTATTATGTGGCTGTTTAGATCATGTTTGACTTATCCATAGCGTTTTAAAGTGTTAAATTTACAATAGAATTCAAATGCGTTGCACATTTTATCATCAGCGTCGCGATAGGAACGGCTCGCGCAAATCTTACCACACTTTTGGAGCGCTGGTGAACGCGCCTACGGTGATTCGCGCGCCACTCATGCAAAATTAAACAATTGGGCTTCAGTTTTATTGCGCAGATAATTGGTCCGTTCAGTTCGTACGCGAAGTAATAAAAGCTGAGAACGCACGATGGATTTTTTATAAATTAATAGCCTGATTATATTTCCATTAACCATGGTATAAATATTGGGAGGTTGTACTTGCTTGTTTTGGTTATTGTGGGGAAAAATGTATCATAAGCCACCCTTCCTCCTGCTTATGATACTTTTTACACTAAAGTCGAGTATTATAGTACAACGCTTAAGAGATTTGATAACGCTTTTGTTTTTCCTCTGCAGTGGAGTTGTTGGGCACGCGCTCGACGTTGGAGTTGGAGATCCCCAGCTTCTGCCTGCGCGCATTGGTGCAGCTGCGCATGCGCGGGGAGCTCCCCGTGCCCACCGACTTGTCGCTTTGAGCCCAGAGCGCGCGCGGGTGGCACACAGAAGCTCCCGGCCAGCCAGCGCGCGACGTTACCATGAGCCTCCCCGCTCCGCCGGCAGAGACTCCACGCGCAGAGAGTGCCCACCTGACGAGAGCAGCGCGAGAGCCACAGACGCACGATGCCCGGGGGAAAGAGAGGGCTGGTGGCACCGCAAAACACTTTCCTGGAGAATATCGTCAGACGCTCGAGTGGTGAGGAGCACGCTTATGGTTTCTGAAATGCATTAGGTCACTTATAGTTAGTGTCCATGTTACTCTGCATTTACATACTGAGTAGTCAGTAATTCAAACTAAATACATGTAATTAATGTGGAGCTGCTTTTGTGTAGTTATTGTAATTAGCTATTCATATTAGCCTACATTTAAGATGTGAAGCATGGACGCTATAATGTAATGTTTAATGTTTTAACTTAGCAATTTTTTTTTTTATTTGATCATAAATTTTCTTTATATTTTAATGACTGCAGCCCTCTGAGCTGGGCATATTTTTTAAATGCATAATTTATAAATGCATAATTTATAATTTAAAATATTTGTTCTTGATGAGGTGTTTTGGAAGATATTAACTTAAAATACTTAAAATAAATAAACTTCATTCGTCGGTATTCATGTATTAAAATCTCTTACATCTGAAAAAGCAGTCGTCATTGCAAATTCACTTTGTAATTTAATAAAACATTAATTTCTTACTGCGCTGCAGACTTTGTTTACAGACAGTATTTATTTAGTCTGTTTATATATATATATATATATATATATATATATTTATAAATAAATTTTCAACATCTAGAGAAATGTATTAATTAGACAATAAAACGTTAAGCAGCCGCAATTGACTAAATCATTGTGTAGTACTAATTATTACTAATTTAATATAATTACGCATTTCTCGTTCAGTTGATTAAAAATGCTCTCAATATACAGTAATTTCACTCCACATCTCTGCGCCAGCAGCACATCAGGACTTGCATGAAGTCGGCCTGGTGGTTTTGAGAGAACTGTTGCATATTGCGGACTGTTGCGTTTATGACCACTAGAGGGGGCAACATCTCCTAGTTCCTGTCACAGTAATGCTGTTTGTGTCTGGTTTGCTGTCTGCATCACAAACAAACAGAATCTGAGAATTATAAGACACATTTTGTGGTCAGAAGGGCTACATTTTGTAGTTGTTTTATTTTATGAGGTTTTGAAAGTCTACATTTTATAGAGAGTACACCACATATTACAGTAGGGCTAGATAAGTGATGGTAATATACTGTGTGTCTGATCACTAATTCCTACTCTCTCTTTTATACTTTATCATCTTCTCTGAACATTCAGAGACAAGTTTCTTGCTGGGGAACGCTCAGATTGTGGACTGGCCTGTAGTTTACAGTAATGACGGCTTCTGCAAGCTGTCTGGATACCACAGAGCAGAGGTCATGCAGAAAAGCAGCACATGCAGGTGAGGGGGACGTACACGTGACAACAGAAATCTGTCGATGTTACACAGTTCATGCTGTATTGAAGATCTCTCGTGTTGCAGTACCTTAAGGGGCCTGTTGTATATTACAATTTAAGACAGAAGCTTTAAATGATTTGTTGTGGCTCCATGTGGACACATTGCAATAAAACCAAGTGATTTTTTACATCACTTTCCCTCTGCCTAAAATGTAGTGTTTTATATATATATATATGATGTATTAGGTATTTGGAATTCAAATTTAAATAGATGAGAGTATCTTTTTGGCCCAGCCATGATCTGGCAGTGGTGTACTGTGATATATATATATATATATATATATATATATATATATATATATAATATAAAAATCTAATTTCGATAAGTGGCTTTCATAAAGTGCTGAGCCACAGATATACTGTCTTCCACACTTTAGAGCATATTCCTGCCATGCTAACAACAGACTGTTTTTTAAGTCATTAATAAGATTTTATCTGTGACTGCAACAGAAACAAACAGGTTAAGATGCCATAATCGGTCACACTTTGCTTAAGGGGTGAGGTGCACATAAATTTCAGAAAATCTCTGTAATCTTTTAATCTTTGTTACGACCATGATGAGCCACTTATGTTGGCAAAATGTGAAAATGAATTCAGAGAGGGGTAATTACTTAAAAACCATGCACTGTGTGAATAATCTCTGTTTGTAGTTTTATGTATGGGGAGCTGACAGACAAGAAGACCATAGAAAAGGTGAGACAGGCCTTTGACAACTATGAGTCCAACTGCTTTGAAGTGCTGCTGTACAGAAAGAACAGTAAGTGAAACTTAAAACAATCATATATACACTGACTAACATCTCTAAAGTTTCTTAGAATGTCTAGTTGAGGTGTTATAGACAAAACAATCTTGCTGACTAAAAGAACTACTAGATATTACACAAAATTAAATATCTGAACAAACAGTATTAAACTTTTCCATGTGCACTACTGGTCAAGTTTGGAATAATTACAATTTTTTTTCATGTTTTTGAAAGAAGTCTCTTATTACAGTAAAAACAGTGATACTGTAAAATATTATTACAATTTAGAATAACTGTTTTCTATTGTAATATATTTTAAAATGTAATTTATTCCTGTGATGGCAAAGCTGAATTTTCAGAAATCATTCTAATATGCTGATTTGGTGCTCAACTATTAGTAATTTAGTTACTTTACTTATAATAGTTTTTGCTGCTTAAAATATTGTTGTGGAAACTGTGATACTTTTTCCAGGATGTACTTATATGAATTTATTGTCATCCATTAAAACACAAAATATACTATGGTGTATATATACTACATAGCCTACTATACTGTTTTACTTGATAAATACAGGAGCATATTTTCATCAACAGTGGTTTGAAGACTTAATATGAAAAGGCTCTGAACTGAAGATTTAATGCATGGTGCTGTCAGAAATTGTGTGTGATGATGCTGACTTTGACCTCTGACCTTGTACAGGAACTCCGGTGTGGTTCTACATGCAGATTGCACCAATCCGAAATGAAAATGACAAAGTGGTTCTGTTCCTGTGTACATTTAAGGACATCACTGTCTTCAAACAGCCTATTGAAGACGAAAGCACTAGAGGTGAGTTTTACACTTATATACTGTATATACACATGTACTGTACAATAGTACACTTGTAGTGTCAGTGATGCATTCAAAATAGATACTTGTCTGAAAGTCACAGACACAGACGTGCCCATAGTACATGTTGGACTTGGGTTTGTTCTGACAGATAAACACTTCCTCTAATGTGCCTAGATTTTTCCTCTGGCACTCACTCACAAGTGTTATTTTCAAGCACGTATGTGTGTGTGTGTGTCTGCTGGGGGCTTGTTTATTGAGCTGAAAAATGTTATATAGAGTCTGTTTCCAAAACTTCCAATAGTGCTGACATAGTCGTTCTACTTTCGTGTGTGTGTGTGTGGGTGAATTTCACAAAACCTGTTTCAAACAATTCCAGGTCAGTTTTCACCTCAAAATCAAAAGAAAGAAATTAGAAATTATATTTTCCCTGTAGAAACTAGTGAAGCCTATTTTTATTTTTAATGACAATTATTCTTTACAATTAGACAATTACTGTTACAGTAATGAGAATCACTTTTGAGAATAAATGGGATTGTTACAGTAATGAGGATTTTGAGGTAAAATGTGCTTAACTGTCATGAAAATAATGTTATAGTGCAAAAATTTTAATGGTCCTAAAAATAGGCTTAGTTTTCTTTATACTAAATGATTGTAGGGTGAAGTGTGACTTGAGCATGTTTGCATCAGATTCACCAGTGTGTGTGAGATGAGCTTTAATCACACAAGAATCAAAGAGAGAGATAGAGAGAGAGATTTGAAACGGCTCCAGACAGTGTTTAAGCAGTTATATTTCATTGCAGGATCATTACAGGAGTGACAGCAAAAACATTTGTTCCAATTTTACACAACATAAAGAACTTTGCTGAGTCATATCTGAGCCACAGAGGACTTATGTTTTGGATGTGTTCATATATATATATATGAATAGTTCCTGTGAGCTCAACAAAAAATCCTGAAAAAAAGTATCATGGTTTGGGCTAAAATATTAAGTAGTAGGGGTGTAACGGTACACAAACATGACGAGAAAACTAAACATAAAATTATAGGAGGAGAAAACTAAACATAAAATTGCTTCTTTTTTCTTCTTTTTTTATTAAGCAGTGGATTATTGAACAAATTCTCTCTCTAATTAAATAAATTCAATTATAATTAACATTTTCTTAAGGATAAAAAATCTCTTCTAATGCTGTAAACTATAAACAGGGAGCACTTTCTTGCACATTACTATAATTTTAAAGGTTACAATTAACAGCAGAGCCCAAACTATTCAATTCAGTTGCTATTTATAATATTTATAATAATTATTTATAATAATCAACACTCAAATAAAAAAATGTAAATTGCACATAAGGCAGGTTTTGCATTAACTTCTAAATATAATTATAAAATTATTACTCCAATTCATTTTGCCATAACTTGTTTTCATGACAAATTTATTTAAACATATTAAATAATTAAAGTCCCCCTGTAGTCAATAATTTTATCCCTTAAAACTCATCTTTGATCACCAAAATTACATATTTAAACGTTTTTTCCTGTGAAAAAAAAATCTTAATGCCAGACGACATCCACTCGGTCAACTTACTGAGGTAAACGCTGCACAATGGTATTGCTTACAACATCGGACACATAACGGTAATTAATATGATTAGCGTTTTGCTTGACTATGTTATCAAACAGCTAATAATGTGTTGCTAATGTTACACAAACCATGTTCACATTCACGAGTCAGACAGCTGCCTTCAACAGTCAGTATCCTTAGAAACACTTTGAACAACTCAGAACATCAGTAGAGAAAGGCATATAGTTCATCATAACATCGTAATATACATCATACACCTGTTATATTGCTAAATCTACACAATTTTATATCAACAGAAAAATATACCAGGATAAACTTCTTTTGAGATTCCCTTGTGCGGTCAGTTAATGATATGCTAAAGCCCGCCGGCACGTTGATGTGATTGGTTACAAGGTAGTGTGTGACATCAGAAACACCAGCAATTTCAAACCTCAATTTCAAACCGCGTCTGAAAGTTGCGGTTTCTGGTCAGTTTGTGTGTAAATGTACATTTTTGACCAACGTTTTCCGCTTCTGATGTAATTTCTAGCGAAAAAATTACTACTGTAGTAATTAAATATCTGTTTAGTTCTCACCAAAGCTCTCTCTATTTTGCTCATTATCATTAATAAACTGTTACACTGCCTCAGAAGTCTGTCCGAAATCAGTTTCGTGAGGTACCTTCATGCACAAAAGCTGCATGCTGAGTCATTGCCTGATAAGGCATCGAGGGAGCAAGTCAGCTGCCTAAGTTTTCGGATGCGGCACTAGATTGTCTGTTCTTCTTCTTCTGTGCTTTTTCCTGTTGTGGTGGTTAGCAAACAGTGTTGCATTACCGTGTGCACCCCCTACTGGATTGGAGTGTGAATTGCCTGTGACTGACTGTATTCGTCATCTCACTGTATGAACCGAACCGTGACAACCGTACCATACGGTTCGGGACGAATACATGTACTGTTACACCCCTATTGATAATAATAATAGTAATAATAAGAAATGTTTCTTGAGCACCAAATCAGCATATTTTAATGATTTCTGAAGGATCATGTGACACTTAAGACTGGAGTAATGATGTGAAAATTCAGCTTTGATCACAGGAATAAATTACATTGTAAAATACATTAAAGTGAAAAGGTGCTATTTTAAACTGTAATTATATTTTACTATATTACTGTATTAATGCATCCTTGGTGACTGTAAGAAACTTCTTTCAAAAACTCTCCACTTTTTGGTGATTAATCAAATCAACAAACTTGTGACAATGAGTTGTGAACTTTTTTGTTCAAAATACCAGATTCTTGTTCACAATAAGGCACAATATGCTCTTTGAAACATTTTTAATTCAGTTCAGTTGTGCAGAACCTTTATGAAAGCAAAATACTGAATCGAGTGCAAATTATTTTATAAGAGCACTGCACAACTGAACTGAATTGAACTGAAAGACATTTGTAATGTGTATTCCTTTACGAACACATTGCATGTGAATTCAATTCAGTTGTGTAGCACTTTTCATTAAACATATTAAATGTGTCTTATAGGTTGGACCAAGTTTGCACGTTTGACTCGAGCATTGACGAACAGCAAAAGCACCATTCAGCAACTCACGCCCGTGAGCAGAACCGACGTCACTTCGCACAAACAGTCCAGACTCGCAGAGGTGAGCACACACACACACACACACACACACACACACACACACACACACACACACACACACACAGAGAGAGGCAGCATTTGCTTACATCCTTGACTGCATAGTACAAGGTTATGCAAAACTTCATCTCACGGAGGACAAACTTGTAATAGAATCACACACACACAGGACGCTGCTGTAACGCAATCTCACACGTGTCTGTTGGACAGCAGAAGTCTACAGTTGACTGCCAGAAGCTGCTATTAATAATTAACACTGATGAGGAGTGTGTATGTGTGTGTCATAACCCCAGTTCGCTTTTCTGCTCTTCTCATCTGTCATTTACTGCTCTGTCACGGTTATGTGATGGTGTTAAAGAGGAGGGAAATGTGTTATTTTTTGTGTGTCAGTTAATATTTTTGTGTGTGTGCTATTAAAGATTGTCAGGACAATCTTTACATACCATATTGTGTTTAAATCTTCGGCACTCTGAAGAGCTTTTGATGAGGGGAACATTCAAAGATGGGATAGTTTTGCGAGGCTGGTTGCTTTTATCATGGTTTAATGTCTCTGATCCATGCTGAATGTGTGTTGTTATAGTGTTCGCAAGGCAGCATTACACTGGTTAAGGTTTGTTCTTATTCATTAACCCTTAAGTATTACATTTCTGCAATTCATTTAGCCTGAATCTCTTAAAGGAATATTATGGGTACAGTATAAGTTAAACTCAATCGACAGTACTAAAGTACTGATATCTGGGTTACAGTGAGGCACTATAATGAAAGTGATCTGTAAATGTTAAAATACAGTTTCGAAAGTAAAATTACACTTTAATATAATTTTAGTGATAACTAGCTTTGTCTTTGTGAAATTATATCAAATTAAAATGCCTAAACCCCAAACAACTGTAAAAATTGTGAGTACACATGTACAGCTCAAATAATACACAAGTTTTATCAGAACAATAATGTAAATGCTGTCATAAAATTATATGCTGCACATTTCTGCTTTTAAATCCCCCAAAATTGGTCCGTTTCACATCCCTTTTTCAGTAAGTGCCTCAATGTGACCTTGATTTTTGCCCCTTTATTAAAAAGAAAATAAGGGACTAGTCATTTTTGCCACAAATTTGAAAGATGCTGTTGATTGAACCTTCTTGTACTGAACGTTTGATTTGCATTAAATTCTTTGATTTTCTTTTTTTTTTTTTTTTTTTTTTTTTTTTAAACATTCTTTGTAAACATATTTTTTCTTGCTTAAATTTAAGATTAAAGGTCTCCTTATGACTTACACTGACAGAATTATTAGCATTCAAAATGTAACCCAAAATGTGCCGCCATTTTTGGTCTTTTTTTCTTGCATATTTTTATAGTGCATAATTTAAATAGTGCAGACTGATATATGATCTCAAACAATCTTTCTCCCTCCATCATCTTATGCTCTTTATTGTCTCTTTGAGAGGAACTTCTGTTAAATCTCTGAGTAAACTTCATGTTCTGTTTATACAAACATGCATAATATACAGCAAACAGTGTATTGTCCAGGGAAGAACAGAAATTAACCAGAGCTAGAATTAATATTGAAACAAAAACACTTTCCTGAGGGCCCTCTATATTTCACTCTCTCTTTTGTCCCTTAAGATAATCTTCTTATTAAGGATGTCAGAAGTACAATGTAAAATGTAAAAAATGATTTTTCAAAGTTGTAAACAAAACAATGAGTACTGAGCATGTTTTACAAGAAAATACTATTTCAGTATTTCTACTTAAAAACATTCAAATTTAATTCATTGTGTTACTTGAAATGTTACGTTTCTTTGTGATTACTTGTGAAATATACTAGCAATTTCTGTTGGAAAATTCTTTCAAAGTATAAAAATTGTTTCAAATTCTACACCATTTTTTTTTTTTTTTTCTAGTGTACTGAAAAGTATAAAAGGCTGTCAATTGATCTTAAAGGGTTAGTTCACCCAAAAATGAAATTTCTGTCTTTTATTACTCACCCTCATGCCGTTCCACACCCGTAAGACCTTCGTTTATCCTCGGAACACAAATTAAGATATTTTTGATGAAATCCGAGAGTTTTTTTTTTATCCCCCATAAAGCAACGTAACTACCACATTCAAGGTCCAAAAAAGTAGTAAAGACATCGTTAAAATAGTCCATGTGACTACAATGGTTCAACTTTAACCCTTTCAAGCGTGAGTTTAAAATATTCTAGCTGACCCCCCAGAGTGAGTTTTTATAAGGCGACCGTTATTTTAGAACGTCTGCCCATATTGTTTCCATGGCGACGTGTCACATAACACACCACAGCCACAATAACACTGTATGACAGATGGATCACTATTATTTTGTTTTTCCTTTATTTAAAATATTCACAAACTTGCTTACCATGTCATCAACTATCTGATATTCTAATATCTCAAATATGTGTAAGTGAGTGTGTTTTGTCATTTAAAAACCTTTATAAATGATCTTTATCTTGATCTATAACGCGAGATGGGCGCCGCCATCTTAGTTTGCGCCGCAGTTCGCAGAGTCCTGTCAGTCGGATTTACAGCACGTGAATTCATCAGTTTCTCCCAAAATACATGCAAGTAATTGGCTGGTGAACTGAAAGAATAATAGAGTAAACTTTATAGTTACTTTGGCCCACTATGTGTGTCTGATATGAATAAATGTCAGCAAATTATATTTGAATGGATTGTTATTGCTGCTTCCACTGATGTCTGACATCAGTGTGTATTTTATAAACTCTAAATGTATTGTTTTACTCGTGCTTATTTGTATTTAAATGTCTGAAACCTTAAAAAAAAACATTATGTGGCTGATAACATTGCATAGTTGTGATATATGACAAGCACTGAGCGCCTCCGTCTCGCAGCCAAAGCGCGAAAGCACAGTTTGAATCTGGCAGTTATGTGACGTCACTGAACGTTCTGAATCCCATATGTGGGACCCAGTGGTGTAGTCTAGTTTTTTGTAGTAAGTATACTGTGATTTTTCCCTCCCAGCCTCATACTCACTCGTCCTAGAGCGACACCCCAAAAGCACTGCCACGCTCACTAATGCATATAGTATGCATCTGATCTAGGCTACATGTTATTGAGAGCATTCTGAAACAATGCTTATGTGTATGTTATCTACATGTCAATTTATTATAAGTATAATTTATTATTATAAGCAACATTGACATTTACAGCTGGAGAGACTGGACTGATTTTCTACTGTTTAGTGTCAATCACCATCTAACTCAGCCAGTTAAGATCTACATTTAGTCTTAGATGTTATATGAATATGGTCCCTGGAGCATAGGTTTTATCAAGTTTCAATGCACATTTAAGAATGCAAGTTGCAACTATTATTACACTCTAAAAAATGCTGGGTTAAAAACAACCCAAGTTAGGTTGAAAATGGACAAACCCAGTGGTTGGGTTAAATGTTTGGCCAACCTGCTGGGAAGTTTTATTTAACTTTAACTATTGTGTAAAAATTGCTGTATTGCTTGCTTAAAATGAACCCAAAATATGTTGGAAATTAACATTTATTAATATTAAATATAATAATTAAACAATAAACATTTGTTAAATTGTTTATTTAAAAATGTTCACCTTTTGATTATTATTGTTGCCTCTGGTAATTATGTGTCTGATTTTCAATTTCCAACCTATTTTGGGTTCATTTTAAGCCATCCATACAGTCATTTTTAAACAATAGTTGAGTTAAATAAAACTACCCAGCAGATTGGGCAAACATTTAACCCAACTGCTGGGTTTGTCCATTTTCAACCCAACTTGGGTTGTTTTTAATCCAGCATTTTTTAGAGTGTAACAAGATCACCCTGTTTGGACTTTGTTTTCTGTTTTGCACCATTTCCTGCCAGTCTGTCATCATAGTTATGCATTTCAATTCAATAACTTGCAATTCGATTCGATATCAGTTATTTTGGATATACTGTATATCAGGTACAGTACATGGCAAATTTTCTCAAGAAAAAAAATCTCTCAACTAATGCTGTACAATATACATGGGAATCAGTTGGTACTACATTAATATTGAAGGTTAAAATGAAATTTGTATACAAACTTAAATTATACTTAAGGAAATTTTTATAATAATAAAGTTATAATAGGCCTACTAACTTTAAAATTATTTCTACTCCAATTCGTTTTTTGAAATATTAACATTTAAATGGTGGCTGTTAACTTGACAGATTTGTTCAAACATGCATTATATAGGCTACTGAAGAACATTAAAAATTATAATTAATATGTAATATGGTGTATATACATTTAGCTAAATGCTGCTCTCTAGAGTTAATTTTTCTAGCTGACTAACAAGTTTTTGGTCACTGAATATGTTTGTTCTGAGGTAAATGTGACATTACTTGACATTGTTTACAAGCTGTTTTATTAACGTCTTTCTGCGGTTGAAACACTGATTGAGCGACCACACGAGACATGATACGAATTTCGGTAAGTTGTACTGTATCTTTTAACATACCTTGAGATGTTCATTCATGTTTATTTCACGCTGTAACTGGTATTAAAGCGGTTTACGTGCGCTTCACGCTGCCACTTCTCTTGAACTGATACTGCAATCTGTTACACATCAAAGAGCGCCAAAACGGTATTTGTTTTTCATTCCAAAGTAAAATGGGCAAAATTTGAAATATGACACTTTGTTTCATGTCAAAAGCAACAAACCACAAATCTTATTGTGATTTATTGGATGGTTACGTATCCTTGCTCTTTTTTAAGTGGGTATATGGAAATCCTTGACCTTTCCTAGTGGGTATACGGCGTATACCTGCGTATCACGTAGACTACACCACTGGTGGGACCGTACCGCTCAGAAGGATAATATTATGAAGCGACGAGAATTGGCAAAATTGTTGAATAAAGTCATTATTTTTGTTTTGTTTTTGAGCACAAATAGTATTCTCCTTGCTTCATAACATTAAGTTTGAACCACTGTAGTCACGTCAACTATTTTAACAATGTCTTTAGTACCTTTCTGGACCTTGAGTGTGGTAATTATGTTGCTTTATGGGGGATAAAAAAAACACTCGGATTTCATCAAAAATATCTTAATTTGTGTTCCAAAGATGAACAAAGGTCTTACGGGTGTGGAACGACATGAGGGTAATTAATTAATGACAGAATTTTCATTTTTGGGTGAACTAACCCTTTAAGATCAATTTACAGCCTTTTATTCTTTTCAGTACACTGGAAAAAAAAAAATTGGTGTAGGATTTGAAACATTTTTTATACAAAGAATTTAATAACTTGATCTTGCATTTTCCTACTATTAAATTCAAAAGAAATAATAATTTTCAAAAAAAAAAATAAAAGAAAAGAAAAGTGAAATGCCACTGGCATTGGTTTTTTTTACTTCTGCAATATTGGTATTTTTCTTTTCCTCTTTGTCCCAGATCCTTCAATCCCTTTATCTTTTTTGTCTCATTCATCTTTCTCAGGTGCTTCAACTGGGTTCTGACATCCTTCCGCAGTATAAGCAGGAAGCTCCTAAGACCCCGCCTCACATCATCTTACACTACTGCACCTTTAAGACCACCTGGGACTGGGTCATCCTCATCTTGACGTTCTACACTGCCATCATGGTTCCTTACAATGTCTCCTTCAAGACCAAACAGAACAACGTCACCTGGCTAGTTCTGGACAGTGTTGTAGACGTCATTTTCCTTGTGGACATCGTGCTCAACTTCCACACCACGTTTGTCGGGCCTGGAGGGGAGGTGATCTCAGATCCGAAGCTGATCAGGATGAATTACCTGAAGACCTGGTTTGTCATAGACCTGCTGTCCTGTCTGCCCTATGACATCATCAACGCTTTTGAAAACGTGGATGAGGTGAGAAACCATATCGCCGTCACTCTGCTCCTGGTTAGGACACATAGTAAGGAAATGTTCTTAGATTGTTCTTAGATTCTGAAAACTTTTGACACTTTATTGTTATAAGAGAAGCTGTAGTTGGCTTTTTCAAGTATAACTCAGCAGTGCTTCAAACACTTGGTTTTTTTTTTAACCTGTCAACCAATCAAAGATGAAAGATTGAACAATTGTTTCCAATGTCAGGGCTTCTCACAGGTACTCTTCTGAGGATAATGCTTTAGGGTTCTTGTTCAAATTCATTTAAACTTTTGAAGAGCTTGATAGTTTTGGGACAGAAAAACAGAAAAGCTGAAATGACAGAAATATTTTTCCCTTTGTGAAAATGTAGGAGTTTTATTGGAAAGAAACCTCAGGTAGTGAAAGGTAGTGTCTCACATACATACTTTTTATTGACGGCATAAAGTCTGGTCCGTTTTGCAACTTATTTTGGCCAAATACCATAATTCTTGTGGATTTTAAGTGTATGTGCTATTAAGCACCTCAAACGAAACACTTTTACATTGTGAAAATAAGGGTAACACTTTAGAATAATGGTCTGCCATTAATAGGTAACTATCTATGCAGGAAGTAATGCAAGACAAATGAATACTACTACATTAACACTTCAGCTACTACTGATAACTAATATGGAAACAAGTTTAACTAATCATTAAGTTATATCAAATTTAGGAATGAGATAGGCCCTAATATGTAATCAATAATTACTGAATGAGATTAGCCTCATTAAGAACTATTAACTATGACAAATTATAAAGAATTACCAATTAATGTAATCACAACATTAATGTGTGTCTGAGACATAAGCAATTGTCTTTTTTACTAATTTGTTCTGCATTACTTCCTGCATAGTTACCTATTAATGATGGACCATTATTCTAAAGTGTTACCAAATTAGTTTTTACCCAGAAGCTCTCATTTGATCAACTTCCATCACTTCTACTTACTCAGAGAAGTTATAGTATCTTTGCAGCTCTTGTCATGCACAGTATGCCCAGTGAATGGACTGTATGCGGTCTGTGGGTATGCCTTCTGAGACTGCATATACTAATATAAAGTCTGTATATACTAATATATATACACACACTAGTATATACAGACTATATATACCAATAAATGTATTGATTGGTCAAATACTTAGCCAATCATGTGTGATGATTTATAAAGTTCTTCCTCTTGAAAACTGAACCGTTTACAAAGTCATTTTGTCCTTTGCATCCTCTCCTGGTTTATGTTATATATCCATGGAGTCTCTCTCCGGGTTATGTGCTTTAGGATAGATATTGATTGGTGCAGAGTGGATCCTTTTCTCTTTCACGCAGGAAGTCAGTGCAGTGAGCTGAACCCCAGACACACACCTGTAAGGTTTCACTGAACGCTAGCATGCTTTCATTCATAACTTTTTTTTTTCTTTTTTTTTTTTATCCCCCTGATTTCTGGAATTTACATTATAAAAAGTTTTTTTTATTATTATTTTTTTAAATTTATTTTTGTTTATTTCCTATCTATCTATCTGTCTGTCTATCTGTCTGTCTGTCTGTTTATCAATCACAACAGTTAATAATCTGTCAATAATAAATGTGTCATGAAATTTGTTCATGTTAGTTCACTGTGCATTAACTAAGTTTAACACACGCAACTTTTAATTTTAAAAATATATTAGTAAATGTTGAAATTTACATTATCAATTTCAATTGAGCTTTATTAGCATGACTGTGAATCACAATGTTGCCAAAGTATTAACGTATTAACATATTATATATAAATAATAAAATAAACAAACAAACAAAACATATATGTATACATCATGCCATATGTAGCATAGTAAATAAACCCATCTAAGTAAATGAATAAATAAAGCAGGTTTCTCTAGAGAGTTATCCGTCTCTAATGTTGTGAATGGCTAACACATATTTTGCAGCTAGTGTAGCTGTGTTGTCATCTTCACCAAGTATGAAGGGCATTTTCTCAGTATCACTCAGTTCAATGAATGATGGAACGAGTGTTTCAAATCTGGGGAGAAATGTTTCTCTTACATCATGATATTTATCTATGACTATTAAATGCTGTAGAATTATTGTTCATTGTTAGTTCCTGTTAACAAATGAGGTTAACTAATGTTAACAAATGAAACCTTATTGTAAAGTGTTACCGTATTTTCTTGTTTCATGCATAAATCTAACAAAATTTAGTGAGGTTAATGCTTAAAACAAGAAAAAAACAATTTGCCAATTTACAGTAACAGTATCAAAAGTGGTCATTAATGCAGCTCTCAGCAAATTTGCATGCAACAAAAAACTAAAATATATGCTGTTCCGTAAGCAAATCCAACACACACAGATCATTATATATCTTTAATTTAATGCTCAAATTAATGCATTGCATTTGTGCTCAGCTTTGAAAATACACAAATGTGATTTTGTGTCTGTGGATATTTTTGAGACCGTTATTTCATGTTGATTCACTCATAGAATTCAGCTAATGTATCAATACTCTCACAGTATGGTTGCTATTTGTGATACCTAGGCTACCAGTTTGAGACCAAAAATAAAGCCTTGGTATGTTCATGTAATGTTTACTCGATGTTGATTTTAGAACTGGAGGGGAAAAAAACTAACCACCCACCTTTAAATAACCATTTTTTTAAAATAATGCATGCTGGCATTGTTTTCCATCATGCACAATATAAGTGTTAATGGTCCTTTAAAGTTGGCGTGTGTTATTTCCAGCCCACAACCCACTGTATACATGATGTAAGTTTAATGTACAAATTTTACCTAAGAGAGCTGCTCACTGAACCAGAAACCTTCTGAGAAAGCCTTAATACCATGATGTAAGTGCTAAGTGGGATCCCAGATGCCTCAGTGTGGACCCTGTAATCTACTGTCCCTGCGGAGGTGCACTAAGGAGGAGTCCTCCGCTCTGAGAGAGTACAGCGGTAGCAGTAGAATTGTTCTGCCCCAGTAGAATTAGTAGAAATGTCCTGCCCCAGTAGAAGTGAACTGGCCCAGAAGCTCAGAAGCTGGTATTTCAAAAGTTGGAGAATTAACATGAGCCAAGCACACAGAATTTTATTTTCTACACGTTGGAGTATTTTATTAAGTCCACTTAATCAAGGTTTCTTGTGTCAAAAACGTAATTACCATAATTGTCGTAATTAACCCCCTGATGCATCTAATCCACTGCAGTGAATGCATCTTTAAAACTCATTTTATCTATCAAGGGTGTGATGTTAAATCCAATCCACCATGGGTGACTGATTATCTTGACCCTTTCCCATAATTCTGTATGACTGTCCTCTTTGTTTGTCATTGCATTTTTCATTTATGACAACAAATTCGATATGGCTTAAGAAAGTAGTGATGCATAAAGTAGCTCAGCTGGAATATCATCTATTTTTCATTATCTAAGGGGTTTTCTCTGCAATGCCACAGAAGAACCATTTTTGGTTCCCCAAACCATTTTTTTCTTAGTATATGAAGAACATTTTAAAAATCTAAATAACCTTTTTCCACTATAAAGGTGCAATGGAAAGGTTCCATGGATGTTAAAGGTTCTTCATGGAACCATTGATTCCAATAAAGAATCTTTATTTTTAAGACTGTAATGTGTATCTGAATGAGGGTTTAAAATCCCTCACAGATGCATTGTGCGTCTTGACTAGTTCAGGTCCACTCTTCGCCATTTTCCTTGATAACAGAACTCAGTTCTGTGTTGGAATTGAACACAGTATTGCATGTTGTCTCTGATAAATAGCTCTGATAAACACCTCAAACAAAATACAGTTATTTCCAGACAAGCTTTCAGTAAAATCCCATAGCGCAAATTCTCCATGTTATCTTTCATGTGGATTTCTTATCACATGAAAGAGAATTTTATATTTAAGATTTTGCTGTAAACATTATGTAATGCTCTGTTATTCTCGTGAAGTTTATTCTCAGGCAGGCCAGCATCAGAGAAATAAACATGAAGAGCACATATGACTTCAGGCTTTAGTGTCTCCATTATTCATAGTTGTTTATGTGAACTCAATTTTTGTAATAAATGTTTATGACAACAAATGTTTATAGTTTTAGTGTCACTTTACTGGTATTTGTCATTCCCTGTGATTAAAGTTGTTTCTTACTTTCATGAATCTTTTTTTTTTTTTTTTTCTTTTTTTTTCTGCAAAAGTACAGTTGATTTTTAAAAATAGGATTGGGGTTTCATAACAGTTTTGTTGTAGGCTATATCGTTACATATTTTGGTTTAGATTTACAGTTTCGGTCTGAGTATAACGGAGTATAACACGCTGCATTGTTAGTCATTTCTGCACACAGAGTTGCTCGAATCTTTTACTGCATGTCTGGAACTGAATTTGCACTAAAGGAAGGGATATGCTTCAGATGGTCACATCAGGCCAGGCTGAACTGCAATGTTTTTACGCAGGACTAAAGTGCTGCCTGACATCAAATTTTCAGAGGAATTTTAATGTTGGAAGATCATGTGAGAGAACAGAGCGTTCTCCTTGCAAAGTGATTCTGATGTCCAATCGCTTTCGCACCTTTTTTCTGTCATCTTGGCTCAGCTCACCTACTCCAAATTTAGAACAAAACTGCTTGCAGAATTATATTTTGTGCAATTAGGACTGTAAAGAGTGTGAAGACTGAAGAATTTGAATAGCACTCATTGTTTTAGAATGCAGCATCCAATTAACAATGCTGTGTGCCAAATAGTATAAAATAACTCAGTGGTCTGTTTAAAAGCTTTTTGATAAATGATCTGATGTTGTTAAAACAGTGTGTGTGTGTGTGTGTGTTTGTTTCTATATATATATATATATATATATATATATATATATATATATATATATATATATATATATATATATATATAATATAGTTGTGGTCAGAATTATTGGCACCCTTGGTAAATATGATCAAAGATGACTATAAAAATAAATCTTCATTGTTTATCCTTTTGATCTTTCATTCATAAAATTTGCAAAAATCTAACCTTTCATTGAAGGAAAAGATCTGAAAGTGGGGGGAAAATCACATTATGAAATGTTTTTCTCCAAAACACGTTGGCCACAATTATTGGCACCCCTAGAATTTTTTATGAGTAAAATATCCCTGAAGTATATTCCCATTCATATTTACATTTTTTTTAGCACACCAGGGTGATCATGAACATGAAATTGTCCAGCCATGACTTCCTGTTCCACAGGAGTATAAACATGAGGAAACACAAAGGCCAAATTCCCATAATCATTCATCACAATGAGTAAAATCAAAGAATATAGTTCTGATGTGCAGCAAAAGATTGTTGAGCTTCACAAAATAGAAAGTGGCTGTAAGAAAATAGCTAAAGCATTGAAAATCCCGATTTCCACTATCAGGGAATAATTAAGAAGTTCCAATCAACTAAAGATGTTACAAATCTGCCTGGAAGAGGACGTGTGTCTAAATCGTCCTAATGCACAGTGAGGAGGAAAGTTTGAGTGGCCAAAGACTCTCCAAGGATCACAGCTGGAAAATTGCAGAGATTAGTTGAGTCTTGAGTCTCAGAAAGCCTAAAAAAAAGATCAAACAGCACCTACATCCCCACAAGTTGTTCGGGAGGGTTTCAAGAAAAATCCTCTGCTTTCATCCAGAAACAATCTCCAGCATATTCAGTTGTCAGACAAGACTGGACCTTCAAACGGGACCGGCTTCTTGCAGATGAAACTAAAAAAAAGAGCTTTTTGGCAGCAAACCCAACAGATGGGTTTGGTGTACACATGGAAAAAAAGTACCCCATGCCCACGGTTAAATATACTGCTGGATCTTTAATGTTGTGGGCCTATTTTTCTGCTGGAGGTCCTGGACATCTTGTTCAGATACATGGTATCATGGATTCTATCAAATACCAACAGATAAAAAATCAAAACATGACCGCTTCTGCTAGAAATCCAATAATGGGCCGTGGTTGGATCTTCCATCAGGACAATGATCCAAAACAAACATCAAAACCAACACAAAAAAGTGTCACTGAGCACAAAATGAAGCTTCTGCCATGGCCATCCCAGTCCCCTGACCTGAACCCTAAAGAAAATGAGTGGAGTGAACTGGAGAGAAGAAGCACCAACATGGAGCTGGGAATCTGAAGGATCTGTAGAGATTCTGTATGAAGGAATGGTCTCTGATCTCTTGTCAGGTGTTCTCCAAACTCATCAGGCATTATAGGTGAAGACTCAGAGCTGTTATCTTGGCAAAAAGGGGTTGCAAAAAGTATTGAATAAAAGGGTGCCAATAATTGTGGCCAACGTGTTTTGGAGAAAAACATTTATTTCATAATGTGAGTTTCCCCCCACTTTCAATTCTTTTCCTTCAATGAAAGGTTAGATTTTTGCTAATTTTATGAATTAAGATCAAAAGGATAAACAAGGCAGATTTATTTTTACAGTCATCTTTGATCATATTTATCAAGTTGAACTGTGTGTGTATATATATATATATATATATATATATATATACACAAATCTGAAGATAAACATTTTCGATTTAACATTTACATATGACAAATATGCAGTAAAATACAAGTAATATACAGTACCAATACCAAACATAATTTAAATTATATTTTATGTAACACTTTATTTCAAAAGTCCACTTTAGACATTCTGCTAACTATAAGTAACTTTGCAACTACATGTCAACTAACTCTCATTAGAGTATTAGTAGACTGTCTGCTTAATATAGTGGTGCAGGGATGATGTCAACACCTGGAAGATTAATTCTCCACTGGTTTCTTCGATTTTCCTATGGGGGTTTATAATGGGTTTTTTCAATTTATGAGTAAAATAAAGCCTGTGGTAAACATAACTTGACGATACTTTGACATTTTGTTCTACAGCGTAAACTGCACACACTCACACCCCAGACATTCTTATAAAGTTACTTATTAGAAACATATATTTTCAAAAATAAACATAACTGCTTTAAAATTTGCTTTTCATATGGATGTGTGTGTGATTTACATTGTAGAACAAAACGTCAAAGTGTCGTCATTATAAAACCCCATAGGAAAATCTCGAGGGAACCAGTGGCGAATTAGACTTCCAAGTTTTGACGTAATTCCTGCACTACTCTATATCTGCTAACACTTTATTTTGATGCTCCCCCAACAGACATTCCACCCACTAAAAGAAACTTTGCAAGTATATGTCTAACCCTAACCTAACAGTCTGCTAACACTCTAATGAGAGTTAGTTGACATGTGGTAGCAAAGTTAGTAGAATGTATAAAGTGGACTATCAAAATAAAGTGTAACCGTATTATATTATAAACTATCTTTATTTTGCTTTTTTCCCAGGGCATCAGCAGCTTGTTCAGTTCTCTGAAGGTAGTTCGACTGCTTAGATTGGGTCGTGTTGCACGTAAACTGGACCACTATCTGGAGTACGGCGCAGCTGTGCTCGTATTACTGGTCTGTGTGTTTGGATTGGTGGCCCACTGGCTTGCCTGCATATGGTACAGCATTGGAGATTATGAGGTCATCGATGAACAAACCAACACCATCAAGACTGACAGCTGGCTCTACCAATTAGCCACCAGCATTGGATCCCCGTACCGGTACAATGCCAGTGGGACTGGCCAATGGGAGGGCGGTCCTGGGAAAGACTCTCTGTATATAACGTCACTATATTTCACCATGACCAGCCTGACCACCATTGGCTTTGGAAACATTGCGCCAACTACAGACGGAGAGAAGATCTTCTCTGTGGCCATGATGATGGTCGGATGTGAGTGATTGTCTTCTTTAATGTCTTCTTTTTCAGAACAAAGTGATCAGGTGAGATAGATTACCTGATAAATCAGATCTCCCGAAGTAAATATTAATACCAGGTTAAACAGGGTCTCTTTTCTTTTCTTGTTTCTTTACTCTTTTTCTGTTTATTCTCTCCTCTGTCAGAGTTACTCAGACTAATCTCATCTGGCCCCTCTATCCTCCAGACAGCAGTGCTTTGCTTCTAGTACATCTCCTTAAGAAAAAACACAGAGACAGTAATAGAGAGAGATGGGTGGAAAGAGGGACATATAACTGGCCAGAATGAAGGAACGAGGCCAGTCGTTGTTAATGTCCTTCTCTAGATCTCTAGTGTGTGCAGTGGGGAGTCACTCTGGAGACTAAACAGATATGCAGTCATAATTATCAGCATGTGTGATTGCTGAACCGCACAAACACACATATAGAAACCCTGCTCACTGACCCCTGCATGCACTGACTCTTGGGGGCCTCATGCAACCATGTTTTCAGCAGGCTTTTTTAAGTTTACAGTTTTTCTTTAGTGTGCAAGAAAACCTAGGTTCAAAACACACATACACATATAATCGCCTGACGTGAAGCGGGTGGTTGCCTCCGTGAAGTGCATTCAAATCACACTCATGCATACATATGTAAGAGAGAGTCCACGGCTATCTGTGCATTAAACAATTTGATTGCACTCCTCAGAGACAAAGTACTGTCCGATGCGAAGTGGGTGGTTCCCTCTTCAGATTGTTTAATGCACAGCTAGCCCTGGATTATCCCACTTGTATCATGGTTATTTGCCAGCATTGACAAGTTAAAGCTGTGATTGATGTTTGCAGTGTAATATTTGACTGGAAGGGTCAAAAAATCAGACACAGAGATAAAGTAGTGTGCATAAGATTACATTTATTAGTCACGGGGCAGCATTGACAACAAGTTTCTGTGCTCCTGAATGTTTCTGTGTGTGCGCAGCTCAATCTCCGATCTCTGTGTGCAAGTGACGCGTGTGTGCTTCAATGAAAACAGCGCATTAATACAGAACGGTGATTAAACTGACTTTGAACTACCTGTGCATTAAACTCTTTTATTGCACACTTTCCAGCCAATCAGAATCGAGTATTCAGACAGACCATATATACTTACCATATATATACATACCATATACAGTCAAACCAAAAATTAATCAGACATTTTTTATATTTTTGATATATTTTTACTAGTGGTTGCAGGACACTATAGTTCATTTATGTACGTGAGGATAGCAAAATAAAGTAAACTGTGACATATTATACCCAAAAATTCTTCATACAGTGGACTACCAGTAAAACTGATAAAAATTTGGAACCAAAAATGATTCAGACACTTTGACCTGACCATGTTTGCTTAAGTGTTATCTGACATAATTAAGATTATTTTTTTCTGACACAGTTTAACTCTGAGATCTTGTCATATTTTATTACCATTTTTTTAAACTATAGTGAATAAACTGAATTAATGAATGAAATGTTCAAGGTGTCTGAATAAATTTTGGTTTGACTGTATATGGACTTTCTAATCATCAAAGAATCCTGAAAATAAAGTATCACAGTTTCCACAAAATATTAAGCACAACTGTTTTCAACAATGACAATAACAAGTTATTCTTGAGCACCAAATCAGCATATTAGAATGATTTTTGAAGGATCATGTGACACTTAAGACTGGAGTAATGATGCTGAAAATTCAGCTTTGAATCACAGAAATGAATTACATTTTAAAATGTGTTAAAAAATAGAAAAGTTATTTTAAATTGTAATATTTCACAATATTGTTTTACTTGTTTTACTGTATTTTTGATCAAATAAATGCAGCCTTGGTGAGCGTAAGAGACTTAAAAACTAAAATAAAAATAAAATAATAACTAAACTTTTGAATGCTAATGTGTGTATATTTTATAATAGAGTTATAATTATTATATTATATTATATTATATTATATTATATTATATTATATTATATTATGTGCATAAATATGATTACTTGTGGCTTACAATGCATTTTTGACTCAAATATGATTTGCCTCCCACTCGTCATCATTTCCTCTGCCTTTTTGTAGGCAGACAAACCCCCCCTTAGATCTGTGAGTCAAAAGGTATTTTCTTGCTTTTGACCTAGACAGCGGTTTCACTGACCTGTAATATTCTCTAACAACATCACTCAGGTGGAGAAGTCATTTTAAAAGCTCATTACACTAATGGGTCATTGTGAACCTTTAAGAGGATGCTCAGATGAGCTCTGTTGATGCCGGTTTGGTTTCTGACCCATGAAATGTAGGAACAGCAAGACATAGCCTTCAGTGTGACACAAGCAGTGTGATATAAGCAAATACTTATGTGAGAATGACATAAGAACAAGGGATTTTTCCCGTAATGACATTAATGCCAGAGTAAGGCCAGAAACTAGTATGTTTTGGGCCTAGAGCATTTTAACAGGGCTCTGTTGATCTGCTCATGATGTTGTAAGGTCTTCAGAACACTTTGGTTTGATCAAGGGGAGATGATCACACACGCCCAATAAAAACAGCAATACACAATTAATGGAGAGAATAATTGTAGTTAGCTGTTCTGATGACTCTTTGATGAGGCTCATTTGCAGAGCCCCATTCTCTCTTTCTCCATCTGTAATTATCTGAACGCATTGTTCTCATCTCCAGATCCTTCAGTCAAGATTTTTTCTCTTTTGTTTCCATGTTTCGCTAAAGATCTTAATCTCCTGTCTTCCTCTGTCTTTCTTTATTCCTGTCTTGCCCACATCTCTGTCTGTCTCTGTGGTGGTGAGGTCCTATAAGGCCTCATTATGTGTGGTGGTTTCTACAGGCTCCCCTGAGACTCTTTCTCATGCACCATCCGTGCCATTTGCTCTACAGCTTTCTCTATTTCTGCCCCAAAGCTACACCTGGATAAAAAGTTTAAAATCTCACTGGGTGATGTGAGGCGGAATATGGTTGTATTGTACTCAAAAATATCAGATAAATTCCTCATGATGTGATTAGTTTTTAATGTATTTATTTATGCCAAACTGTTCAAAACAAGCAGATTTTGATGATCACAAGTTCTTAGTCCTCATCTCTGACTGATGCTGAAGTCACTTTGAGGAACTGTCACATCCAGTTAGGGCTGGAAAATATATCAAATATTCATGATATCTTGCAAGCGAGTTAAGGTGATGATTTTACTGCACATTAGATTGGCCATTAAAGAGTTATTAAACTTTTTTTCAGTGCGTTTCTTATATGACAGTGTTAACATATGCTTTAATAGCATAGCATTTATTTAAAAATTCAGTAGGCATTCGAGTTGCTAAGTTCAGTTCAGTTCCGCGAGTCAGTTCAAACATCTTGTTTCACCGAACTGATTCATACAATTACTGATTCAACGATCCGCTCACATCATGCATGGAAATTCACCTTTAATGTGTTAATGTGTAATTCTTTCTTTTAAAATAACACTCTTATATGTTTTGTGTATTTATGAGGTTAATATTTTGGTCAGAAAATACACTAAGAGAAGAAATCCCCCTTCAACTCATTCTCTTCAGCCTTCCAACTCCCTCTTGTTTTCCCTCTTTCTCCATATCTGTCTTCTCTTCTAACTTGGCCACTTCTTTGGCTTTTCATCATCCATTTTTATTTCATCATATTCCATCTATTTCGCTTTCTTCTCTGTTCCCGCTCTTCTCTTATTGGTTGTGAGTGGAAGTATTTGGAAAGCTATTTCAGGGAAGGTTGCCATAGAGATGAGGAGCGGAGATACCGTGGTAACACATGAGAAAGGCAATAAAAACAGGAGCAAAAGTTTACATTGTGTACATACAGAGAAATGTCCGACTTCTGTCTTTAAGGATGTACAGATCTCCAATGTCATAACTAGTCTAAATATAATCAAGGTATCATTCTGAATTAACTAATTCAAGTGCTTTTGATTAGCACTTAAAGGGATAGTTTACCCAAAAATGAAAATTCTGTCATCATTTACTCACCCTCATGTCATTCCAAATCCATAAGTCTTACGTTCATCTTCAGAACACAAATGAAGATCTTTTTTATTAAAATCTGAGAAGTTTCTGTCCCTCCATTGACAGCTACACAACTACCACTTTGATGCTTCAAAACATTCATAAAGAGATCGTAAAACTAATCCATATAAATTGAGTGGTTTGGTCCAAATTTTCTGAAGAGACTCGATCGCTTTATATGATGAACAGATTTAATTTAGACTTTTATTCACATATAAACAAACATTGATCAGCGAACATAAACAGAAGTTTAACCGAACCTGACGTGTGAGAACAAACCTCTTGCGGAAGCTCAAACGTTCTTCATAAAACACGAGAATGAACCTCATTGGTTCTCACACGTCAAGCAAACATGCTTGAGCTTCAGTTTACCACAACTGATGTGTGCAATGATGAATGTTTATATGTGAATAAAAGACTAAATTAAATCTGTTCAGTGTATAAAGCGATCGTGTCTCTTCAGAAAATTTAGACTAAACCACTCAATTTATGTGTTAGTTTTACGATCTCTTTATGAATGTTTTGAAGCATCAAAGTGTCAGTTGCGAAGCTGTCAATGGAGGGACAGGAATATCTTTATTTGTTCCGAAGATGAATGAAAGTCTTACGGGTATGGAATGAAATGACGGAGAGTAACTAATGACAGAATTTTCATTTTTGGGAGAGAGGGTTTGATACGCACTGTTTGTCTTTCAGTTCTTCTATAAAAGACATCCCACTGTAAAATTGAATATTCAAGTACTCAAAAACAAAAAAACATTAAAAAACAACAATTATTGTTTGTACTTGTTCCAGCACCACATTTAAGTAATTTTCTGTTCATAATGAAAAAATGTTTTTACAAATGACATCCAGTGCCTTCCATTATTACAAGCTTTTTGGGTAAATACATAATTTGTCCAATATGCGTTATTTGGAAATGAATTCTTATTAAAAGTGACATTTCAAAACACTCAATTTTGTAATTGTAGAAGTGCATATTATGAAATATTTGAAACAACAATTACTGTGTTTCAGTTAAAGCAAAATATTCATTTTGTTACATTTTAACAGTTTATTTAAATGTTAAAAAATTTATTTGTACAAATAATTTTTGATTGATTGACTATTGATTGATTGAAAGGGATAGTGTACCCAAAAATGTAACTTCTGTCAAATGAAAATTCTGTCAATTTCCTGACCCTCATGTCGTTCCAAACCTGTATGTATTTCTTTCTTCTGTGGAAGACAAAAGAGGATATCAAATGAACTGTATTTTTATATTTAACAGTTTATTTAAATTTATTTATTTGATTTATTTATACAGTTTTTGCTTGATTGAAGGATTGATTTAGGTACTTAAGTCTGTCACATATTCAGACCCCCAAAAATGAACAATTTTCTGTAATATTCTTACAACTTGACCAGAGTTAATTTGCTCTCTCATATCAAATTGGTCTGGGTTGCGCTTCCCAAAGCCAACTATGGTTGCTTGTTCCGTAGTTACCAATAGAGTTCAATGGAACTTGCGACCATAGTTGGCTAACGATGCTTTTGGGAAAAGCAGCCTTGATATTTGTGATGGTGTATATGGATATGAATGTCTATTGAATGTATAGTATTTTTAATATTTTTAGGTGTACCAGGTGATGTTGGAATGTTGGTTTTTGAGTCTACTCTAAATTTCCCTACCAGGGACAATAAAGTATATTTCATTTTTCATTTCATTTCAATATCTATTTGTCTTTTTCTCTCCTCTTGTCCTGTAGCTCTCCTTTACGCCACCATCTTCGGTAATGTGACAACCATTTTCCAGCAGATGTATGCAAACACCAACCGTTACCACGAAATGCTGAATAACGTTCGGGATTTCCTCAAGCTCTACCAGGTGCCCAAAGGCCTCAGTGAGAGAGTGATGGACTACATCGTCTCCACGTGGTCCATGTCCAAAGGCATCGACACAGAGAAGGTGAGACTGAAACAGATAGGACAGTTGCATGATTTAAGTTTTTGATATTATTCTTGGAAAATTCTACATTGGAAATTCATCTGTGCACAGGTGCTCTCCATCTGCCCTAAGGACATGCGGGCAGATATCTGCGTGCACCTGAACAGGAAGGTGTTCAACGAGCACCCAGCGTTCCGATTGGCCAGTGACGGATGTTTGCGCTCATTGGCTGTGGAGTTCCAAATGATACACTCCGCCCCTGGTGACCTCATCTTCCATGCGGGTGAAAGCGTGGACCTGCTCTGCTTTGTGGTGTCAGGATCACTGGAGGTCATCCAGGATGACGAGGTCATCGCTATACTGGGTTCGTTTGGTAACTGTTTTTAAAAGCACTGATTTAAGCCGGGTTCACACTGTACAATTTTGACCATGATTTGATACATTTTGTGAATCCTAAAAGATTTACTCATATAAATGCAGCTCACAGTCATCGAATGTGTCACGGATTGATGATATAAAACCCCGGACAAGTCTTCTTGTGTGCGTCCATTTTTAACGCGTCTTGACTACCGTACAGTCTGACATTAATAACTACTGAGATCCTACAGTGTGACATGGCTTACAGCAGGGATCATGTTCGTACAGTCTGACACGCAACAGCCGTAAAGGACTATTATATATCATACAGCATGTACCCGGTTTAATACATGCTTGGGACTTTTTGTCCATGTATTAACATCTCTCAGTATCTGTTATTTCTTGCTGTCAGAGTTTGACTTCTAGATTAGAAATGCATTTTGGTTGTCATGGTGATGAGAAACTATTTTAAAAAGCAGGAACAGTGATTTGTGACACAACAGAACAAAACCAGCATATGCTTCTCAGAGATGAAATGATATCTTTTTGACATCATTAATTTGATTTTGATTGAATCTCCAGCCATCAGACTGACTTCCATTACAAACTCCATCTCACTTTTAAACTTTCAATCAGCTGCTTCACTGAAATCGCATTAGACGGTCAGATTATCGCATTTTCATTCTCCCTTGAGTCGTCACAGCAACGGAACCATACAGTGCCATTAATCATTAATCTCTAATGGCAGCTAAGTTGAGGCCTTGTCTCTCCTCCAGCTCGGCAGGAGGCCTGGACCTACAGTGTCTCTGTGTGCCCAGGAGGGTGGTGGGTGTCTGGGCAGAGGAAGATGGGCTCCTGGGGAGCTGAGTTAGCGAGGTGTAGAGCTGTGCAGCTCTACAGGAGACGAATGAGAAGAAATTAAGTCATTAGTCACATTTATCCATATGGCTCACTTTTACCCAAAACAATTTTCACTGGACCGTCTTCAACAGAACTGTTGTAAATGTGCGTAAATGAAGGAAAAACATACCCAAGAGTCACTTGTTTACTTAAATGGATTATTCTCCCAAAATGGAAATTCTGGCGTCATTTACTCACCATCAGCATTTTCTTTCAAAGATATTTCAAAAAGTATCTGAGTCTACATTATTCCGGATACATTTGAAAACAACGTTTTCATTTATAAACGCTCTCCGTCCACACTAGTGTTTTCAAGTGTTTTCCAACAGTTGCTCTTCCACACTGAAATATCAGATAACGTTTAAATTATCTTACTGCATATGCATAAATGTAATAAAAGATCATTAAGATGATGCTGAGAGACCAGACATAATAAAGATCTCACGCTACTCTTCTGGGATGATTATTTTATTAGCGAAATATCCCACAACTTACTGTACTGGTGCGTCCAGGTCGCACTCAAAATCACTATTCCATGTATAGTCTAAAATGCAATTTCTCTCATGTTTTGCCACAGGACAGCAGTAGAGTGGTAGAACCAGGGCTTGACATTAACTTTTTTGCTCACCAGCCACTGTGGCTAGTGGTTTTTCCAAAGTTACTAGCCACTCAGCATTTTCACTGGCCACAATTTTGCTGTTGGAAAATTACATTTTATATGATTGAAGTTGACTTTGGCATGCTAAAATGACTTGATTTTGAGTCATTTTACTTGATTAGCTAGATTTAAAACCCTTTCAAACTTTCAAATGCAGATTGACCACCCAAATAAAGACTAGGCCTACATTGTATATCAGCTGGTATGTACGGGTGGGCAGGGGGTGGGTAATATGACCATAATATGATACATTTTAGTTATTTTTGTTAGACTATATAAAAAGAACAAAGAAGCAAATTAGCAAAATACAATAGTAAATTAAATAGCCTCTTTTTTCAGATACAGTAGGTTTATTTAACATGTATACATTTATTTAACATCTTTTGTTTTTTGATTAACATTAATGACAGGTATTTTGGGCTGCTGAATGCATGGACGTTATATACTGACACATATCCAGTTTTTACCCACCTGTTTACGTCCACTTAAGCCATAACCGACTATTCACGCGAGATACTCCAGACGATGGACATTTTGACATCTCTGTGTGTGTTTATTTTACTCTTCAGGCGCAAGGAGATCTGATCGCGCACGTGACAGAGAGAGAGCGCATGCGAGAGAGTGCTTCTGTTGTGTGTCATTCAGCGCGATTCTGCCTATTCCGCCTTCACTGACTGCAATTTAATAGATAACGAATTGTGATCGGATTGTAATTTTGTGCTACGACGAGATTGGCTACCTTTGATTAGGCTGTAGGCTGAAATTCTATTCAACCTGCCAAAGTGGCTAGTGGGAGTGGCTGTCTTACCCGCCACAGCTGAAATCTACCCGCATTTGGCGGGTTGGCGGGTGTTAATGTCAAGCCCTGGGTAGAACTGTGACGTCACATTTTAGGCCATCATGCTGGTTCCCTCGAAAAAAAACCCAATAGGATTTTCCCATAGGCTTTTAGATTATCACAAAAAAATAAGCTCTTTCATCAACAAAAGTTTACAGGTTTTGTCCATCAAAATAATTTTTACAGATGAGCACAACTTTTATGAATTTTGAAGCCTAAATGCAGTTGCCAGAAGCAAAAAGGTATAGGTAGGCTATAAGCGAACTACACCACGATCACACGACTTCACGGTTGCACGAATGTCACCACCACTAAGCTTCCGACAACTCTTTCAGTCTTTATCTAAAAACATTTTCCCTGAAAGTTTGAGTTAGAATAATTTATAAGAGTGCAATTATAAGCATAATGAGGCTGTAAAAGTGGACTGAGCTTACCTGTTCGGTGCAATGACGTTTAATGTCACCGACCGCCTCTGTAGTCTGATTTAGCCACTTGTTAGTAACCGTCATTTTTAAGACAGCTTTAAAAAATCACAGGCAGGTTAATACTGATGTATTTTATGTCATGGAATAAAACGTGAAAGTATCTTAAGCTTGTGTTAATCACAGACCTTATTTCAGCCATTTAACCAATAACCCATTAAAAAAAACCATTGGAGCAACCGGAAGTGCTAAAATGCTAACTCGCTTCAGGGTTTTGGCCTACAAAAATGCTTCATAGTTCCACCACTCTATTTTCTGGAATCTTTCTAGCAGTGAAGATTGCACAAGTAACATTTATCTCTAAAAACACTATGAAAATGAATAGCAGGCACAACAATGCTGGTATGTAACCATAGATACCTATGGGTACAACATACGTCACATGACTAAACGTGTCATTGTTTTCAAATACCTCTGTTTTCACAGTCCACACTACATCATAAAAACAGGGTTTTCAAATTTATCCACTTCAGAGAGCCTCTTCAAATGGCTCTGTTTTCGCAGGACGCCATCTCAGTGTGGACGGAAGGCCAAAACGTAGAAATAAAGTGTTTTCAAATGTATCTGGATTAATGTACTGTAGATGTACTTTGCAACTACCCATCATTAGAGTAATTAGAGTAGAGCTTAATATCTGCTAACACTTTATCTTGACAGTCCCCAACAGACATTCTACTGACTATAAGTAACTTTGCAAGTACAGGTCAACTTACTGTATTCTGCTAACCCTAACTCTAATCTTAACCTAACAGTCTATTAATAATCTAATGAGAGTTAGTTGACATGTAGTTGCAAAATTACTTATAGTTATTAGAATGTCTAAAGTGAACTATTGAAAGTCATACTGGTTTGAAACAACATGACGGTGAGTAAATGATGACACATTTCACTTTTGGGTAAACTATCCCTTTAAATTTTGTTTGGTTTCAGAGCCTCATTTTCCGCTGCATATTTGCCTATTTGCATATTCCACTTACTGTAACATTCTCAACCTCTACACATACTTTAAAAGTATTATAAAATATTACAGTACAGATCCTAAAGGTATGGGTTTAACTGTCCCCACGTGGCAACAGAGTGCCATGGTAACACATGACTCCTTGGAGACCATGTTTGGTGGCTTCTGTCTGAGATAAACTGTGAATCCCCACAGCTTCTTCAGGGTACTATGACTGTCTTCAAACTCTCAGTAGAGCCCTTGACAGTCTCTGCAGACCAGATCTGCTGCACACAGTATGTTTGAATCAAAATAAACACCCTGTCCATGTGAAACACCACTTATTTTTTGTACCATAATATTGTTTACATGAATCAATTTGGAATAAGTTAGGTAGAAATTAAGTTTATATATATATATATATATATATATATGTGTGTATATATATATATATATATATATATATATATATATATATATATATGTGTGTATATATATATATATATATATATAATTGTACTAAATGCAACTTATCAGCTCTTGTGCATGCAATCTACAACTTGTTATTAGGGTTGACATGAGTGGTTTGCTTTGTTATAAAGATGACACCAGAACAATAATATTCAGAAAAAGAGGATTTTTCAGTTTTGCTTTGAAAGGTTAATTAGAGCGCATGTGTGCATGCATTCCAAGCAGCTGCTAATTGTGGTTTAATTGGTCTGGCATGTGCAGCCAATTAAATATGTTTTGCTACTAGAAACAAGTCTTTAATTGGCAGGACAAACACCTGTGACAGATGATCTCAGTGGTGAGATTATGCTGAGCTCAGCATCAAAAATATTATCCTGAAAACAAGAAACTTCTTATTGAACCAGCCAAAAAGGTTTTTGATTTGCCCAGATTTCTTGTGGCAACTGCATGTTCAGCACTGCTGCGTCCTGTGGAATCAGTGCAGGGTTGGCACTTGAAGGTTGAAGGTCTATTTTGGGTCTCTGGCGCCGAGGATCTGTGGAAAGTGATGGGAGAGATCAGTGTGCCATTGATCTTTGGCATCTCAAACGAGTAGAGACAGTTACACTCCTCTCTGATAATACCACATTCATCTAATGCAGCAATTATCCATGCTTTCTTACTCTCTCAATGTTTCTTGGCTCTTTTACTCAGTCTCTGTCAGTTCTGAAAATAAAAGATAATTAAAGAATGATACTTGAGCCTTAAGTTTATTGACTTTCGTGCTTAGCATTTATTGCCTTTTTGAATAGTTTTAATTTCCTTTTGGCCTTAAAATTTGAAGTTGGCATGAAATGGTAATCCACCCCATCTATTTTCTAAATGCATGTTATTGATCTTATTGTGAGTGATTTATCATGTTTTTTTTTTTTTGTTTTTTTTTAAACCCAGTCCCTTTCTTACAATCGATTGCAAGCCCACATTCAAATCTACGAAGTCCACACCCTACGATAATCCATTTCACTCAGATATACGTCACAAAATGGATGAAAGATCTGACGCTAATTCCGTTACTTTAATCCATTCACCAGAAAATGAAAATTCAGTCATTTACTTGCCCTCATGTTGTTCCAAACTCATTTGATTTTCTTTCTTCTGTGGAACACAAAAGATGTTTTAAAGAATGTCCGAGCTGCTCTTTTTCATATAACAAAAGTTGGTATTTTTTTGACTTTTGCAGAAGAAAGAATGTCATGCAGGTTTGTAATGACATGAGGGTGTAAATGATAACAGAATTTTGAGGGAACTATTAGTTTAATTTTCTGTCTGTTCATCAAGCAAAGTTATTATTTGGCTCTATTCAGCTCCACTCAAGAAATAAATGCATATGAGTTCAGAATGAAAGGAAAGTGAGTAATCCAAAACTGTCATTTTTTTAGATTAATTACCCATTTTAAGTGGAGTAAGCTAAACTTTTCCCAGTACAGTCAAGTAATTCTCCTGCTCAGGTTGGTGCCTGTCTCTTGATCTATGAAGAAAATTTTAATAGAAATGTCAGATTTGATCATTCTGCTGCTCAACCCTGCTGTGAGATAATACATTTGATTGGCACCAATTAAAGCAGTCTGATCTCACAATAACTCTCTGCTCTCTTAAATATCTTTATAATCTTCCCTTTGCATATTCTCTGATCTATTCCTTTTGTCCTTTTGCTCTCTCAGGTAAAGGGGACGTGTTTGGTGATGTGTTTTGGAAGGAGACGACTTTGGCCCATTCATGTGCTAATGTTCGAGCGTTAACATACTGTGATCTTCACATCATAAAGAGAGAAGCCCTGTTGAAGGTGTTGGACTTTTACACAGCGTTTGCCAACTCCTTCTCCCGAAACCTCATTCTCACCTGTAACCTACGCAAAAGGGTGAGAAACATTAGCAAGTACACTTCTCGTATGTTATATCTCTTTGTTTTTGATAGGGTTGTCAGTGTTTCCATAGACCAACATTTCAGACTCCTTTGTTTGTCCGTGTTCAGTTTAATTCAGTCAAATTACTTGTCCTATTTTTTCTTAATGCTGAAATATTGTGCTTGCCCTGTCCATTTCTGAGCCCTGTTCTTTGTTCATTTATTACAACGTTAACTCACCTGTTCTCACCTGTTCCCCATTTTGTTAATCATCATCCTTTGTGTATTTATGCCTTTAGTTCTACTCGGTTCATTGTCTCGTGTTGAAGTTATGTTAGTGGTGTTGTATGCGTTTATTTCTTGGTGTTCATTAAAGTATATCTTTATTCATTCTGCTTTACACATCATCATCTTTGGATCATACTACACAGCCAACCTGTGACAGAACACGAGACCATAAGAAGATTTCGATCAGCAAATGCCCTGCCTAGAGCAGGAAAACAGTTCCCTCGAGGACCACACAAGAGACTTTTTAGACCTGGTGTGCCTTACCCACTCCCCGGATCACTCCCTCTGTTTTTTTTCAAGCCAGCTTGAATGAGCGTACCATGGCACGCCTGTCCAGAGATGGTCCTCAAGGGTCATTGGCCTAGTTTGTGGAATGGGTGCTTGTCCAAAATGACTCTGTTTACCATCTGCCTCGCTGACAAGGGCATCGCCAGCCTCAATCCAGACCCAGAGCCCAACCAACAGTCAGCCATGCCCACCTCGGATCGGCCAGAGCCCACCACGAAGATCGAGCCAGAGTGATTGCCATAGGCTGTGTGAGCCGGAAACAATGACCGTCATCGAGGACATTTTAGTGGAGTTTGTGGAAATGGTTTGGAGCACCACCCACCCTCCCATGGCTAAGGTAGATAAACAAAGCTGGGTGAATTATATTGTGTAATGAGTTGGATTAGGAGGCTTTTGTTGCACTTCAGTCACCGGTGTTCCCATCCAGTTCCATATCGTCTCAGTCATCACTGGATATGGTATATGATGAGCTGGATGAGGTTTTTTCTGCATTTCAGTCACCGCTGGTCCCAGCCAGTGCAATATTTTCTCAGTTATCATTGGATATGTCCAATTCGTTGCTGGTTAAGCCCAGTTCCAAGTCCTCCAAGTCATAGCTGGTTAAGACCAGCTCCAATTCATCACTGGTTAAGCCCAGCTCCAATTCATCGCTGGTTAAGCCCAGCTCCAATTCATCACTGGTTAAGCCCAGCTCCAATTCATCGCTGGTTAAGCCCAGCTCCAATTCATCGCTGGTTATGCCCAGCATTAAGTCTCCTTCATTGCGGATGGTCCCGCCCAGCCTCCCTCTCCCTCCTCAACTGCTAAAGCCATCCAGTTTCTCTGCCTCATCTCCACTGTCTCCCTTCAGCCTCTCAGCTTTTCCAGAGGTTCTGCTATGCTTCACAGATCCACCAGGGGCTTCCTAGATCCCTCAGCTCCACCTCAAACCTGCAAGCCTCGAACTTCACCTCGGCCCTTTAAACCATCGGCTCCACCTTGGCTCTCCAAACCATTGGCTCCACCTTGGCTCAATGCTCTCTCAGCTCTACCATGGACTGCCATCCCTCAGGCTCCGTCGGGCTCCCTCGTCCCTCTGGCTCCACCTTGGTCTATCATCGCTCTGGCTCCACCACGGACTTCTGAGTCAGCAGCTTTGCCTCGTCCCTCCACCCTTCTGGCTTCGCCGGGCTCCTCCTTCCCTTCGGGTCAATCATTGTCCTCACTCCCACCGTCTCGGCCCTCATCTGTCAAGACCACGTGTCCAACTCTGTCACGCCCGCTCTTCGGCTCCGCCTTCATCTTCACATCCACAGTCTCCACCTCAGTCAGTCGTCTCCCTGGTTCCGCCTGCCACTTCTACTAAGGCTCCACCATGGCTCCTCCCTCCAGCGTCTCCACCGTGGTCCTTCATGTTATGGCTCTGGGTCATCCTTCTGCTTCTCCCGTCTATGCTCTGGTCCTTCCTGTCTCCGCCCTGATTCCTTCCACCTTTATCTCCTCCCTGGTCGTCGTCTCAATGGTGTTTTCCTCTGCCTGCATCTCATCCTCCTCCAGAGCCACCACCCTCCCTCCCTCCTTCCCTCCTCTCTCCCTCCTCCCTCAGATTGGACTGTTTGGCAGCAGGAGGATGCATGTTAAACAAGATTGTGTTTAATATCAATCTTGTTTAGTTTCATTGTCATTATCATTGCCTAAGTTCTTGTTTGTTACTATGGTTTGTGATTAGTCCTCACCTGTTCCCCATTCTGTTAATCATCATTCTCTTTGTATTTATGCCTTTTAGTTCTGCTCGGTTCATTGTCTTGTGTTGAAGTTATGTTAGTGGTGTTGTATGCGTTTATCTCTTGGCTTTCATTAAAGAATATCTTTATTCATTCTGCGTCACACATCATTCTTTGTATCATACTACACAGCCAAACCGTGACAATGTTCACCTAAAAATGAAAATTCTGTTATTTGGCCCTCATGTCGTTCCAAACATGTAGACTATGACTTCTTTGTTTTGTGTGTGTTCTGAGCTGCTGTTTTTTATACAGTACTATGAAAGTGGATGGATATTTTTACTGGGAAAAATGCAATATAAGTGTTATCATCAAAGTAGTCCACAAGTCGCTTTATAAGTGATTAGATAAGAGCCATGCGGAGGGGAAAGTTTAATTTTGATCTGTTGAGACTTGGAATTTATGGTGTTTTTTTTTTGGGGGGGGGGGGGTCTTTTTTTTTAGCTTTCATTTCTGCAAATCGAACTTGAATTTATTGAAGAAATCATCATGTGTAAACAAAAATAAATTATATGAGGGTAAATAATTAGGTTAACTAACCCTTTAAGCTGTTAGAGCTCTGATTGGATATAAGCCGCAATTGCCATCAATTCCCCTAATCTTATTGGATACAGTACAAAGTATGAAGATGTGTCATGGCCATCAGGGATTTATGGTTAGAACTGGGTCAGTAGTGTCAAGGAGGGGAAACCCATGGAAAAAATCTTTCAGTATGTTGGTGTGTATCCTTGAGCTAAGATTTTCACTCTCTCTTCCTTCCTCTTTCTTTCTCATGTTCAGTCCTTTTCCCTTTACTGTTCAACTGTTATCTTTTTTTCTTCTCGTTGTTACTCACTCTTCATTTCCACTTTTGTTTCCTTTATCACCAGCCTTGAATTTGACTATAAGCTCATTATTTGCTGCTTCCCTCGATATTTTCTAAACAATTACTAAGCCACACACACTCATTCTCTCTCTCTCTCTCTCTCTCTCTCTCTCTCTCTCTCTCTCTCTCTCTCTCACACTCACACACACACACACACACACACACACACACATTTAAACCTACAAACAACATTTTTAGGCTAATGGCCAGATATGAATAAATCAAAACACACAGAAAAAGCTCTTCTCATACATACTTACCCTTTATCACTTTCTCTCTCTCTCCCTCTTTCCCTAATGTTATTCCTTTTTCCACCCTGATTGTTCCCAGCCTGCTTTTACCCTGTCAAAGAGTCTTAAATTTATGCTGAAGCAAAACAAAAATTCACATCAGCACTGTTTTAAACAGTTTCAATATATTTTTGATTTTTTAAATGTTATTCTTAGTCTTTTCTCTACTGTATAAATAGTGAATAGAGGACAGACAAATTTAGGGAATAGGAAATTAAGTGAAAAGGAAAATTAGTGGAATATGATCAGGATCATTCATGCAAACTTGAGTTCATGATCACCATGACTCAACAGCCAAAAAGTTTTTAATTGTTAATGAGAAAAATTGAATAATTCTCTTCTTTAACAGCAATTAATCCTTATAGTTCATATGATATCGAAACAAAACGGCAGCATTGTGAATTCAGATGTCTTCTGTGGTCAAATGAAAGACCAGTCTTGTTTAGTGTCTTTATGAGCCTGAGGGTCTCAACAGAATGAAAGATTTAGATTTCAAGCATCTGCCATTTAAAAGAGGACAGAGAGAGAGAGAAGGCAAGGATGGCATCACTCTGGAGAAGGAAAGAGCGAAAAGAGACTTGCTGGTGTTTTTGATTGTGTGTGTAGGGCAGAAGTGTGAGATGATTATTTCATGGTATTTTAAGAAGGTTTGTAGAATATTCTCACATGTATGTTGTGTTTGATGGCTGACCCGTGTGTGTGTGTGTGTGGTCCTGGTAAATATACGTTGTGGGGACAAAATATAAAAGATAGTAATACCAGTAATTTTTGACGTTGTGGGTGCATTTTTTGGTCCCCATGATGAAAACAGCTTATAAATCATACTAAATTGTTTTTTGTTTTTTTTGAAAATGTAAAAATGCTGAACATTTTCTATGAGGGTTGTGTTTAGGGTTAGGGGATAGAATATACAGTTTGTACAGTATAAAAATCCATATGTCTATGGAAAGTCAGCTTGTGGGCCTTCAGGCAGACACACAACACACAGACACTTCTTACAGAAGGCTTTTGCATTAATGATGTGACCCAGAATAAGAGTGTGTCTGGCACTAACTTTCAAATTTTGAGACTGGTTGTTTGCCTAAACTACAACAGTACTACTGCCAAACCACATCAAATTTTCACAAGTTCTATCTTAGCATTATAAGCAAACATCATTGGAGGAGGTTAATTTTTATCCTGCCAATTACGTCTAATAATGAAAATGAGAATCATACACGTATTAGTTAAGCAGATCATTTTGCACTGCCCCGTGAAATAGAAAAAAAATTGACATAAAAATAATTTTACAATAATAATATTCTAATATTCACTTTATTATTATGATTATTACTATTATTATTATTAATTATTTATATATATATATATATATATACACACACACACACACATATACTACTACTACTACTAATAATAATAATAATAATACAGTTTTTACAAGTTAATTTAATAATTTTAATATTCTAAAACTCACTTTATTGTTATTATTGTTATATATGTTTACTATTATTATTTATATTGGTATTAATAATAATATAATTAACAATAGAATTATTATTATGTTATTGTTGTTGTTATTATTGTTAATAATAATTATTATAAATGTATATCAACAATAGCAACAACAACTATAATAATAATACAGTTTAATAAGTGAATTTTTATACAAGTTAATAATTTTAGATAATTTTATTGTAATAAAATTCAAAAGCACTCCTGACTGTGTCTACATAGTCTCAAATATCAAGTGTTTTTCTTTATTTACTCTTCCCTATTGTAGAACTCCAGGCACCATGCAGCAATGGCAAATGTTTGTGAAGGGTGTGTTATTTCCTCCGGGAGTCACATGTTTTCTTTGGCAAAGAGATACGGACAGGTTTAGAATTATTTTCTTAAGCAGTAAATTGAATAGAAGACTGAATCTCATATCTCATCAGTCTGTGTGTCACTGAATTAGAACAGCTTTCAGTGCGTGTGTTCAGTGCATGGCTGCCTTAGACGTGTGTGTATGACTGCAGGTGACAGGCTGGATTACCTGAACAGCCCTAATGTGTCACCTAATCACCCACTGAGACTGACACACTCTCCCTCAGTGTGTGTGTGTTTGAGAGAGAGGGAGAGAGAGGAGGGAGGTTTAGGTACGGTAGAGCGATGGCACCAGAGGGTTGAGCTGAAAGAAAGAGATGAGAGCAAATATTTACAGAGACATTTTTTCCCCCATATTTTATATATATATATATATATATATATAATATTAATTTATATTTAATATATTTATACATTTATTTTTAATGTAATGTAATATAATATATTTTTCAAGTTTTAGCACTATTACCTGATTGCAGTTCCTTTAGTGAATCGGGAGCTTACTGTGGACAGCATAAGCACATTAACAATTCTAGCAACTGGTGCCATTAATTTAGTGAATTCCCCCCAAGACACTCTCTCTCTCTCGTTAGTCTTCACTCTCAGTCCTGTCTTCATCTCCATTTGGTCTGTTTAGTGGTCTAATTAGTGATGTTTTTAAGTTTATTCTCTGTAGTGCCAGGGCTCAGGAGAGTACAGAGATACACAAATACAAGTTCAGGCACACTACATGATAAATATATGGAAAACGAAAAGAAAGAAGTTACAAAAAATAAAACAGCTGGATAACGATAAAATGCTTCCATTCGCTCGCCTCGGGCAGATTTTCCCCAAGAGCTCTTACCGAGAAAAAAAAATCAGACCCATTTAATCGTGGATACACACAGCGACACCTTGGCAAGAAGGTGAGACTCCCCTGCCGATTTCCTCTTTGGAATAATGGCTTCTCTCTTGAGTGCTTCCAGAACATTCTAGAGAGTGAGAGATTGATGGTGGAGAGGAGCAGCCCTGCTTTTTTTCTTTTCTTTTTTTTTTTTTTTTTGCTTGCTGGCAATAATGCTTGAAAGGGACTTGGAGTGATGTGGCAGCTGTAAATCTGAAAGCTTGTGTTTGTGATATTTCTGCTGCTGTAATGTCAGAGAATTAATTTTTTTTTCTCCACCTGTGTGGGGATTCTTACATTTAAGATGGGGTTACGTTGTCTATTAGTATATAATGAGGAGGAGTTGTGTGAGAGAGCACACCTGGTTTCCTTCTAACTGTAATGTGACAGTAAGAGGGTCTGAAGCATTTGTCAGTGATTCTCAGCAGTAAACGTTCTGGACACATTTTGAGCCAATTACCTCTCGTCAGAGAGAAGACGCTTCCCCACTGCGGAATGGCAGTTTGTGTGTGTGTCCAAGATGTGTTATGTAATTGTTTTGCTAGCAGGCTTCTCTGTCATTTTAAGTCACTCAAGCCTCAATGCTTCACACACACACAATAAACTTTAAAACTGGAAAAAGGACTGACAAGTGACATGTTCAGAATGACCAAAGATGTACTTTGAAATATTTTAGTTATTTAGAGTCCGTATTTCTTTGTTTTTTATATCAGTATTTCTTTCTGCATTTATTTAATAAAAAATACTATAAAAACTGTAATATTGTGAAATATTATTACAATTTAAAATAAACTGTTTTCTATTTTAATGTATTTTAAAGAGGTCATGAACTGCTTTGTTTTATAATGTTTCCTGGGGTGCACTTACAATGTTAGTATCCTTTTTACATCAAAAATTGTCATAATTTAGATATAAAAGTCATTTTTCCTACTCTGATTTTAGCCCTCTGAATTGAACACTCTGTTTTAAGGGGCGTGTCTTCTGTGAGACTTCAGTGTAAACGCCCACTGCTGTGATTGGCTAACATCTTTCCATTTAAAATAGCTAAGTATTACTCTCTCAAACTTATTACGTTTTTACTATTACAGCTCTCAAGGTTAACTAATCGTGAAAAGTCTTGATTATAGCATTACATTTAGATCTATGGCATTATATTTAGATCGTGGCATGAAAGGTTGCAGTGATGAACATTTGATCACAAACATGTTGTTGAGCGCATGAAAGCAGTGATCTCGTCATTGCAACTCAATTTCTGCACACTAACGAATGCTTTCATCATCACTAACAGTGCAAACGTGATGTAACTAAGAGATTTTTGAATAAAACGGGAGTTTTGGCGCGAGTCCAGAACTTAGTCACTGATAAACTTGCGCTGTTTGATTGACAGCTCCAGTGCGCTCTGTTTGATTGACAGTTCTAGAGACTGTAAAGGGAGCGTTCTTTGATCACTTTCTATATATAATCACCATTTAAATAACAGATTATTTTCATCCTACTAAGAGAAACAACATGAAGTTGACCGTTTAGTCACTGGTTTTGATTTATTGACACAGACAAAGAACATCTGACTGTACATGAATCATTACATGTCAGATAAGGCATTAGAATTAACACAGTTACTTACATGTTGTTGCATTACTGTTGAGTCCATATCGTACAAGTCTGTTTGCAAAGCCTGCGCCAAAATGAGACTGATTTACCAAAGAATCCACAGTGAAATATAGGGCTGTAGCTAACGATTATTTTGGTAATTGAGTAATCCTTCGATTATTCTAACGATTCCTCGAGTAATCGCGCCAGATAATTCAAGTGTAAATCCGACAGATCTATTCTCCTGACCGTGGAATAAACAAACATGGCGCGTGCATATAGCTCAACTACTAACGCGATCATTATAAAGGTGCTTGCACAACAAAACACATTGACACATATGGCTTAAAAATAAATATATAATAGCAATAACACAATAAAAATTGATTCAAGTAAAGTATGAAAAACGAGTACTCGTATGGTTTTATTGAACAAAACTGTCAAAATACATAATATATTTAATTGTACAACTAATGTTCTTTATGTATTATAACAAATGCCTGCAGAGGGCGCCAGTGGCCTGACGATTGTTTTTACACTCTAAACGCGATCTAATCCTTTTTTAATATTGGTTTACAACATTTATTTCAACTGTCCAATTAATCTTTAATATTTGGCCATTTCTTTACGACAGAAATGCTACAACCACTGTAATTTCTTGAACAAGAACATGTGGACTTAAACTTGGGCTTAAACTTATATTTTGAAATCGCGACGAGCAGTTAGCACAGTAGAAACATACTGTATAATGTATTCTTCTCCTGCGTTTGCTAAGGTTTATAGATGACTTACCCTACAAATCTGATTAAATGTCGCACATTGCGTTTCCAGATGAACATTAAAAGCAATCCAAACTCAAAGCATATGCAGAGATGGAGTTTGAAACGCGCCACTCATGTAAATAACAGTTCACATGAAGCAGCATTTACTGTGAATGGAGCCGCATGAGACGCACGTGGATAACCTACACGTATGTAAATAATTACAGCGCATATTAAACCTGCAGTACATACATTTATTTAATTAATTCACAGCCTTTGTAAAGTCACAATAGCATTATGCTTTATTATGATTTTTAAACGGGTTTAATATCGTGCAGCCTTAGAAAACGGCCTAATAATGCGTTTCATGGATTCTCGTCCGTGGAAAGCGCCACTTCCGGTATTTTACCGGTTACTCGACACGGGCAAATTGAAATCGAGGATTTTTTAAAATCGAGTATTCGAATTTAATCGAGGAATCGTTACAGCCCTAGTGAAATAAACGAATACAAATAAATAATGCTCAACTGAGACATTCACATTGTTGAAAATAAATAACCATATTCCTAGCATTAGGATCCTTTGAAAGGTAATGTTATTTTTAGTCCTGTATTGCTCTCCTCTCCTCATCTCACTAACACGCCAGTAGGCGGGGCTAACGTTGCAATGATGAAGTAGGTGTTGGTTTCTTCTGCGGAGGCGGCGTTTCACCTATCTACACATTACAGGATCAGTCGTTCAATGGGCCTGGTGTCAATAAAAGCTTTTATTGGACTAACAATTAAGTTTTCAAGTACAATGACTTCTTATATATCAACAGCTCAAGGAAAAGTTGATTTCTCAGTTCATGACCCCTTTAAAATGTAATTTATTCCTGTGATGGCAGAGCTGAATTTTCAGCATCATTACTCCAGTCTTCAGTGTCGCATGATCTTTCAAAAATCATTCTAATATGCTGATTTGATGCACGAGAAACATTTTTTTATTATTATCAATATTGAAAAAAGTTTTGCTGTTTTTGTGCAAACTGTGATATTTTTTCAGGATTCTTTGATGAAGTTGAATTTAACAAGGTAAAAAGTCTCACCAAGGCTGCATTAATTTGATAAAAAAATACAGTAATATTGTGAAATAGTATTACAATTTAGTTGTAGGGTTTTCTTCCTTTGATAAGAAAGCTGAATTTTCAGCAGGCTTCAACACAAGCATCAGCAGGTCAGCAGCAAACAAGGTCAATGTTGAAGTGATTTGAACTTTGCTCCATAGAATTGAATGCATTAGCTGTTGTTGGATCATTTGTGTGATTACTCAAGTGGTGTCTGTCTTACGGTTGCAAATGCAGTATTTTGATTGCTCCACTGACCTAAAACCTCAGCACTCACATGCATCATGACAGCTGGTTTTTCTTAGCAACCACAAGTTTTTGAATCTCTCATTCTGTCGGCAGTTGCAGGCGACTGCACATCAGTGCACAGAGCCTTCACTCTGGTGCTCTGAGATCAGAAGTGGAATCTTAACATAGCCATTACAGTTTGGAACAGACATTTTCAGAGTACTTTAATACTCCAAGAAAAAGCATGAAAATGTGATGCATATTTCTATGATGTGCATTGTGAAGGACAGTCAGGTCAGCTGTCTCTTGTTTAGAAAAAGTGAGATGCTAAAGTCCTCTGAGGTGAATGTGAATCGTTTCATTTGAAAATTCTGAACCGTATCATTGCTTAGGATCCGTAAAGAATGTGATAATGGCTCTGCCCCAGACTGAGGCTGGAGCTCTCTTCTTCGGTCTCTTTCTTCTGACACAAAAGTATTTACAGATTTTCACGATTCAGCCTTGCACCTCTTTATGTGGTAATTGTTTATACAATATGCCTTCTGGCAATGTTAATTTCTCTAATATTAGCATATGCATTCCTCAAATCTGAATATGCATAGTACAAATTTGCATCGTGTCCTTTATGCAAGAGGGTTCACGGTTACAATGTCATAATGTGCATTATCTCATCTTTTGCAGCATTCAATGTCATTTTCTTATTGAGAATTACAGAATATGCAGTATATCTTCTCCATTGCATTTGGTTGCATTACTTTTGGACCACAACAGCATTAACTGAGTTCATGTTTTTCAGATTTATTTGAGTAGAGCTTCTCTCTTCTAATCACTTCTAATCACTCTTCATGGACTAATTGCTTAGGTTATGTCCTCTTACAACATCATGAAAGAGATTCTGCCTTAATTTTAACCTTTCTCTGAGGACTCTTGTCACAGCACAGGGAGTGATGGAGGTCAGTGGAGAAGAAAGGCAGAAAAACCAGTTGAACCTACAAGCAGAAAATCTAAGAATACGCTTTAATATGGGATGGACTGGGACTAATTAAATTGTATATATATTTTTATTTTTATACATTATATTTTTATGATACATTTATATTTATATGGTACATTTTAAATAATTAGAAGTATATAATTAGAATGAATTCATTCAAATAATTATTTAAATGTATATGGTCAAGAGACAGGAGACTTAGAACAAATGTCTTCTATTTAAATTTGAAAGGATTTGTAGTTTTTCCAATGAACTTAGTAGAAGAGGTGCAATTGATTGCATTTTTGCAGAAGACTGAAGATTGGAGTGTGTGTCTGAGCTTTGTGTCCCATGTTGCCCTAGAGAACATTGCAGTCTTAGGCAGTTTAACAGTGTTGCATGTGCCCAAATCCACAACATTGGCTTCAATGGACTGGCCAGAGGAAACATTTCTCCCTTTAAATCTTTGTTTTTGCTTTGTATATTTAAAGTTTGACAGCCAGCCTATAAGATGATGGTCCCAGCATCCCTCTGCTCCCTATGGCCAGTTCATCCCTGGCTTTACTGCAGATAGTGGAATCAAATTAAAGTGTTCTTCATAAAACTTTGTTTGTAGATGTGCTGAAAAGGCGAACAAGGATTATTGCCTTGAAAGGGGTCAGAAGAATTAGATTCTAATGAGCTTTCATTTCCCAACGTTATTAAAAACAACACAAATGCCGGCAGCTCCCTCTGTGATTGGAACTCATTAAGTAATTTCTGTTGGTTTTGTGTGAATAACTCTAAGCTGTACTAGGAACTGTGTGTGTGTGTCAGAGGAAAGTGTGTGATCTCAAATGAAGCCTCCGTGGGACAAAAAAATGTTGTAATGTTCAAACAGAGAATGTTGCAGCGTTCAGCTCTTGTTTTGCTGACTTTCAGAAAGAGGGCAAAAGAGAATGACAGACTTTCTCTGTCTGTGAGCTCAGTGTCTGAACAAATCCATCATTTTTGTGTGTTTGTGTTCAGATCTATTAGTTGAATGCACTCAGTATTCTTCAAAACGATACAGATTCTTAAGAAAATCAGGAAAAAAGGTGATGTGTGTAATTCTGCTGATCTTAAAATGTCTTTTTTCCTATCCCGGCTTAATGTGAATAGTCAAGTTAACCATTTGTAGTTTGATTTCCACTGAGAAGTGTAACTGTGGCACTAATAAAACATTACTCTATTTATTTGAGCATCCTACCTCATTGGCTTGACTTTATTTATATATATATATATATATTTTATCACTGTCAGAGAGATGGGAAAGCGAGAAAGTGCAGCTGGTATCGTGCATCTGTTCTGCGGAAAATGAGTATTGGAAGCGTTTCAGATATTTCAGTATCGAAAAATCGATATTTTTGACAACACTACATTGCACTTAATTTATTATTTCAGTGAAATATATGTATATATTTATGTATATAGTGAAAAAAACTAAATTTGTGTGTGTGTGTGTATATATATATATATATATATATATATATATATATATATATATATATATATATATATATATAATGTTGGGTTAAATGTTTTCTAGCACAATCATTTTATGCAAAATGTAAAAATATATTTTGTCATAGGCAATTCTAAATGATCAATAGTGATTATTATTTTTCTTGCAGTTCCAGTTCATGATGCTAGTAGTGCAGAAATTATACTTTAAAACTGTTATATAGCTTGAACATTTTAGACATTTAAAAATATTAAGGTCTATTTAACTGAATAATATACAGAATAAAAACCTGTTTATGTACTTAAATGGGTTATCAGAAGCTATTTTGTTGACCTCTTTTGCCTTTAGTCTGACATTGTTCTTGTCTTTTACAGTATCTTGAGACACACACACACACACACACACACACAGTAAATGAATATAATCAGCTGAACTAAATGAATATAATCAGCTGAACTAAATGAATCAAGCACCACAAATCAGTTTCAGTAAAGAACGTGATGAAATGTGATGAAAAAATTATGTGGAGAAAAAGTGGGATCTGAGAGAGACAAAGTGGGGGGTGAAGAGAACAAAAGATATCATTTAAGACAATCTCCAAGCATAGGTAATCTGTGGGCAGACCATGGCAAGACACAGAAAGAAGCTTTAGTGTGACTGCTTTAGAGGAAGATAAAACATGTATAATTTACATATTTCTTTCCCAACACAGCACACATTATTGATAATCCCTTATGCTGAAATTCATGATGTTACATGGTAAATGTTTCATTTATATACAGGGAGCGGCACTTCTTTTTTGATATTCATGTGGCTGTTTTATGTTCAGTATTCAAACATTAATAAATCTTTCTGATACTGTTTTTCATAATTATAATTTCTAAATAATAGAGATGGAAATTGTAATATCTCAATTTGCATCAAAAGTCTTATAAATATGTAATTTGGTCAAAATGCAGCAGTAGTCTATTTATTTTCAAGTGAAAGTTGATGATGATTCCAAAATTTTTGTAGATGCCATTTCCAATCAAACTAATGGTATTTCTTGTCTCCATATTCAGTTTATATTCCGTAAAATCATCGATGTGAAGAAGGAGGAAGAGGAGAGGCAGCGCTCAAAGAATGAGGTCCCACTCTCCATTCCTGTGGACCACCCGGTCCGAAAACTTTTCCAGAAGTTTAAACAGCAGAAGGAGCTCCGTAACCAGGGCGCTTCGACCCAGCTCGACCTGGAGAAGAATCAACAGCAGCCCACACGCATGCCAAAACCACACACCTCCCTCATGCAGAACTCACTGCACACGGTTCAGAACGGGTCCACAAGCAGTGTGGTCACCATCTCCCAGATCACACCCATCCAGAACTGTCTGGCCTATCCTAAAGCGGGCGACTCCATCAAGCAGATCAACCGCGACATCATGGAACTCAAACCTGCTGTGGCCAGCGGTGACCAAGTCGCAAACCGACTCAAAGTGAATAACATGGCACGGACCAAACCCGCAGGAACCGCCCGTGGCTGGATGAGACTGAAAAACAACATGGCTGCCCCAGGTTCACCTCCAGAGGAGGAGAGGAAAGAAGGATTAAACAATGCAGCTAAGGCCGTGTCCATGGAGCGCCTTTCACCAGAAGTCAAAGTTCAGATAGAGAGTGTTGAGGTGGTGGGAGAATCCAGGAAGAATTCACTCCGCAAAACGGACTCTTGGGATAGCGGCCTGACCTACAGTGACCAGAGACTAGATAGGGTTTCAGAACCACAGAGCCCTGTACCTGGACTTGGTGGAGGAGAAGGACCAGCCCGTGATTTTTACCCCAGTAGCGAGAGCTCATTCCTGGCTTCGCTGCAGGAGGCCAGGGTGGAGCTGAGGACAGAGATCCAGGCTCTGAACGGAAGGATGGCAACTTTAGAAGAAAGGGTTGGACAAATTCTCAGGCTACTTTTAGAGACTTCAAAGGCCTCATCTAGTGAAGACTCAAATCTGAAAACACATAGACCCAAACTCAAAGCACAGGGCAGCATCCCAGTGTCCACACTCAGTACACCTGATTCTGAAAAGGATGAGGGATCGCCATAAGAGATTTGAATTCAATAAGCATTTGAGATGAAGCATTTGTAGCATCACTGTTATGGTGCATCCACATCTGGCATCTATACCTGCAGCTCATAGAGGAACGTCCTAAATAGGAGCTGTGATTTCAGAGGATATAGTTGTCACTTGAACATCTGTAAGGGAGCAGGAGTTGGTTTCTGAGTCTAAATAACTGCCAAGAACTCTAACCCTCTCAGAGTACAGTGGCATGTACTGCTAAATAAAAAATAAAAGGATTTTTAGTTTTAGTGCTTTAATGTTCAATGAGCACTTTTTGCACACTGAAGTAATGCAGGAACTACCCCCCCCCCCCTTTTTTTTTTTCAGTGTGAGTTTGTATATATTCTGCATGTCCAGCTGGGTTCTGGCTTGCCAAAAATGTACAACCCTGATGATGTCTATACAACTGAAATATTTAAATGCTTGTATATTATGCAGTTAACTGCATGCAGATCTATTTATTCTCACAGAATGCTTATTTTCAATGTCTAAATGAAAGAGACTGTTGATTGTCTTGATATCACCGTAATGTACATTCAGGTTTTTAACAACACGTAGCATGACAAATCACTGAGGGAGAATGTGACTTTTTTTGAAACAGTTACGTATGCATGAATGACTTTCACAGCACTCAAGAACTTAAAGAACTTAGAGTTGCCTTAAAGGACCTTAACATCACTCTTGAGATAAAGCTGGAGAGGAAAAACCTGCATTGGTTATCAGTACACTGTAAACCCTAATGCTCAAAATACTTAATTGTTTTGAGTAGGACAAACTTAAATTTAACAAATTAGTTCAGTTAAATTAACTGTTATGAGTATTTAGAACTTTCTTTTTCTTTTGAGTTCACAGAACCGATATATTTTAAGTAAACTGAACTGTTTTATTGTTTTCAGTTGTATGAACTAATTTCTTTTAATTTAGACTAACTTAAGTTTAACTGAAACTGGGCTGGGATTTCTATTTCCCAGCATGCTTTGCCCATGGCACTCGAAAGGGAGAGTAAATGCTAAAATTAAGTGTTACATAATGTTTTTTTTGTACAAAATTAATGGATAAGGGAGATTTAGTAGTGATTAATGTTTTGTTATGCTAATTTAGAAGAGTTTCTGTTAATGTGGGTTTTTAGAGAGTTACCATCATGGTGACAAGCTAAGTTACATGTTTTAAGTTGCTGTACTCGTTCAGTAAGTGCTATACCATGCTATTGTTAACATGTTAGCAAATTAGCAAGTTGGCATTTTTTAAATTTTCTTATTAGGGTTTACAGTGAAGTAAATTAACTCATTTGATTTGGAAGACCTCAAAATAAAAAAGTTAATTAACTAAATATTTTGTTAATTACTATCAAAGTGTATGAGTTAGCTAACTCAGTACTTCAAGTTAGGAGCAATTATCATGTATGAGTACTACAAACTCAAAACTTGATAGTTCTGCTTACTTAAAATTGGGAACGTCATAACTCAAAAAATTTGATGTAACTGATTACCTCAAATTTTTTGAGTTAGCCCAACTTAATCGGGTTTACAGTGTATAGGACAGATCTGTGTTTTTTTGTGTCTGTCCTTCTGTACATTTTAATCATGTGTCAGCTTTCATTTCGAAATTCTCTGGATTTTTTGCAAATTTTCAAGGATTTTGGAGGGTGTAGGATTTTATGCATTTCAATTATGTACCACTCAATGTTACTGGGGTTTGTTTCATTTTATATTGCACCAATAGCAGCTTTTGGTGACTGCAGCTTCACTATTGCATATTTGTCAACTGTGTTATTTGCAACCTTAATAAAAAATGGATCAGCCACAATATTTTATTCTCATATGCAAGATAACATTATGATTTGTTGATCTCTCAAAACAAAGTCCCTAATCATAGGACTGGAATGCCCAGAGTTGTCCTCACAAATTGAAACATCTGAAACACATCCTGACCGTCTCTTCAGTAGATCAAGCCCAGTCTGTAGATCGGGACTCCACAATGATAGTAAAAATGGAACCAAATCTGAAAAACTGTTTATAAGGACTATTTAAAGGTATTATTGTATCCTTACTTAAAGGGATAGTTCACCCAAAAATGAAAATTATCCCATAATTTACTCACCCTCAAGCCATCCTAGGTGTATATGACTTTCTTCTGCCAGCCAAACACAATCAGCGTTATTTTAAAAAATGTCCTGGCTCTTCCAAGCTTTATAATGGGAGTGAATAGTAACTTAGATTTTGAAGCCCAAAAAAGTGCATCCATCCCTCATAAAAGTAATCCATACGGCTCCCAGGGGGTTAATAAAGGACTTCTGAAGCGAAGCAATGCATTTTTGTAAGAAAAATATCCTATTTCTAACTTTATAAACTTTAATCACTGGCTTCCGGTATAACATTATGCAACGTCTAGTTCCGGCTGAAGAGTGAACTCTGACCCAACGCATGGCGTATTGACGGAAAGCGCAGAGGATAGAGCAAAACAAAACACCGGTCATGAATTAGAAGTCTAAAATGAGAATTTTTAAAGAGAAATGTAGGAGGAGCTTGAGTTTGTTGCCCAGCCCTATATGTTTGAACTGCAAGAGATGTCTACTTTCACCTAAGCTTATGCTACTCTTATGTCATATGCCGGAACTCGACTCTCAGGTGACGCGTGGACAGACGTTACCGGAAGCTAGTGATTAAAGTTTATAAAGTTATAAATATGGGTATTTTTCTTAAAAAAACACATCGCTTTGCTTCAGAAGGCATATTTTAACCCCCTGGAGCCGTATGGATTACTTTTATGATGGATGGATGTGCTTTTTTGAGCTTTAAAATCTAAGTTACTATTCACTCCAATTATAAAGCTTGGAAGAGCCAGAATATTTTTTACTATAACTCCAGTTGTGTTCGCCTGAAAGAGAAAGTCATATACACCTAGGATGGCTTGAGGGTGGGTGAGTAAATTATGGGATAATTTTCATTAGAGCTGCACGA